>JAADWJ010000003.1:0-163756 GCA_023336165.1 Pythium monospermum
CCCCCCCCCCCCCCCCCCTGATCGCCTCATGGTCTCACTGACACAACGTTTCCATCTGCTGTAGCTTCTTCGCTTGGTCATCGAGAACGATCTCCGTTCCAAGCAGCACCAACAGCAGCAGCAGCAGCCGTCGTCTTCTGCTCCGTCGCCCACTCGTGCTTCGGAGATGATGTACGATATCACGCTCACAGTGGAAAGCGAGCTCGGCGTCGAGTTTGCTGTCTGCCGCCAACCCAACGCCACTGGCTCTCGCCGTTTCCATGGAAACAATCTCCACAGTGCGAATGGCAGTAACAGTACCAACAACAACACCAACAGCAGTGGCAACACAAGCGTCGGCACGCTGTCTTCTGTATCGAGTGGGCCCTACCAAGACCAGAATGGCATCGAGACACTCAGTGAAGAAGTGCCAACGCCATCACCATCGCCATCGTCGCCGTGGCCCGACTCGTGTGAACGAGATGGTACAGGGGCAGGAGCAGCAACCAGGGTATCACGTGCGCCGTCATTGAAAAAGAGCTTCAGTTCCGATGATATCACGAGTTACAAGTCCTCTTCGACGTGTGTGGTCGAAAAACCCGTGGTCATTCGAACCAGTGGTGCTACGAGTCCGCGCGTCGCTGCGCTGATCCAAGTCGGTGACGTGCTGGAAGCCATCGACGGCATTTCCACTGCGTCACTGGGCTTTGAAGAAGCCATTGAGCTGGTCAAGACTGCGCCACGGCCACTCACGCTGCGGTTCCACAGGCTCAACTCTCGTGGTGCTGGCGGGGGTGGACTCACTGGCTCACCACGATCGCCGACGCCAAGGACAACTGCGGTATCTCAACAACTTGCGATGGCTCGGGGAGCCAACGTCGTGAACCTGTCCACGGCCTCGACGGATGTAAGTGTCAACACTGCTCTAACGGTTGCTGTCCACAGATACCTGACATTCGAATTTTCTGTGTGTGTATATGTGTGTGTGTGTGTGTGTGTGTGTGTGTGTGTGTGCTTCGCTCAGATTCTTCAGCGTGTGCGACGGCTCCGCATTGGCGACCCTGGCCACTGGGGCACGCTGCGCCTCCCCGACTACGTGGTCAACTACCAGTTCCCGAAACGAGACGCCGAGCGGTGGTCTGTCGGCGTGCTGCTTCGCTTTCTCACGCCCGATCGCATCGTTCAGCTCGTCACGCACTTGCTGCTGGAGAAACAAGTGGTCATCATGGGCCAAAGCTCGGCCCAAGTGTCAGCGACTTGCACGGCGCTGCTGCTCATCTTGGCGCCTTTCCAGTGGCAATCGACGTACATCCCACAGCTTCCGTCCGGGTTACTGGACTTTCTCCATTCCCCCGTGCCGTTTCTTGTCGGGTGCCACCCACTCGAGTCCACGGACGACTGGCCAGACGTTTGCTTCTTCAATGTGGATACAAATGAGATCCTCACGCCTGTCGAGGACAGCCATTACAACCACCGGCTCAGCATCCCCACTACCACCGCCAAGCCGCTGCTGATTCCTCACGGCGACGAGTTGCGGCGGCTTTTCCAAGGCGCCGCTCAGCGGTACCACCGGCTCCGTCCCACGAGCAAGCCCTGGTACGAACTGTCGGCCGAAGAAGACAAGATCATCACGCTCACGATGCAAGAGTCGCAGATTTTTCTCGAAGATATTTGTGGCGAGCTGACCTCGCTCAACCTCACACCGGTGGAAGGCAAGTCCTTTTACGAACGATTGCAGGACGAAATGACTTCGATCGTGCGCCGAAGCCATTTTGAGGACTTTTTGGAAGAGTTTAGCCAGACCCAGTTGTTCTGCCAGTACTGTGAGACGGTGCTCCAGGCAGAAAACGAGCAAGACAACCCCACTGGTGGTGGTGCGGTGGCGATAACAAAAGAGTGAGCCATTGTGTTTCTAATATTGGTAGGATACAACGGGTATGGAAGAAAAAGAAAAATGATGATAGTCGTAAAAATTCCTGCCGATAAACTAATACTAATAGTTGACCACTTTCTTGATGGCTTCAAAGTTCTTGAGCGCGTCCGGCACGTAGTACTTTTCAAAGACCAATGGGAACGGTGTATCGTAGCCGCAGACCCGCTGGATCGGTGCCTCAAGACTGAGAAAGCAGCGGTCCTGGATGGTCGACGCGATCTCCGCGGCGAAGCCTCCGGTCTTTGGCGCCTCGTGGCTCACGATCAGCCGCCCTGTCTTGCGCACGGACTGCTCAATCGTATCGATATCCCATGGGAGAATCGTCTGCAGATCGATCAGCTCGCAGCTGATGCCGAGCTCCTCGGCGTAGCTCACGGCCTCTTCCAGCACGCGCATCTGCGCACCCCAGCCAAGAACGGTCACGTCGCTGCCGCGCTTGACGATGTCGGCCTTGCCGAGCTCTTCTTCGTATTCTCCGACAGGGACGTCCGCTACTGATGCGCGATAGAGCGCTTTTGGCTCAAAGAAAATGACCGGGTTCGGGTCGCGGATAGAGGCAAGTAGCAGCCCTTTGGCCTTGATCGGATTGCGAGGCATCACGACTTTGAGCCCGGGTGTCTGTGCAAAGTACGCTTCGGGCGACTGCGAGTGGTAGTGGCCGCCGTGGCCGACCGCGCCGTACGGTGCGCGGAAAGTGAGCTTGCCGCAGTTGAACTCGCCGCCCGACCGGTAGCGGTACTTGGCGGCTTCGTTCACGATCTGGTCAAATGCTGGGAAGATGTAGTCGGCAAACTGGATCTCTGCGATGGCCGTGCGACCGGTGGCAGCGTAGCCAATGGCAAAACCAGCGATACCCTGGAAGTAAGTGGTCCATGTCAGCATATTAACAAGAGCGTTCTATATCTAGAGCTTGGGCAACACATACCTGCTCACAGAGTGGCGAGTTGAACACGCGGTCTTCGCCGAACTCCTCCTTGAGCCCCACGGAGCAACGGAAGACGCCGCCGAACGCGACATCCTCTCCAAACGCCACCGCCGTCGGGTCGGTCGCCATGGCCACGCGCATGGCGTCATTGATCGCTGTGAACAAGTTCATTTGCTTGGTCTCGACATGCTTCTCCACCGCAGCGGTCGCTGCCACCGATGACAGAGAGCGGTGTGCACGCGACAGAAGAGCCTTTGGCGCAGAGGAAGAGGAGCGGAGGTGGTTCATGGTCGCGCTGATAGAGTTGTGTGTGTGTGTGTGATCTTTGTCTATGGGGGCAGCGAATGGAATGGCGAGCTCGCTGCATTTGTTTTGCCCTTTGTTCGTCTCCAAGGGTCTTGTATTGAGGATGTTGCACCTTGAAGAGACAAGAATAACCTGAGGTTTTTTGCCGTCGACGCGCTTGAATTTGAAGGCCGAAGGGGTCGGGTTGGGGTGGACTCAGATTCCGCTCAGACTCAGATCGCCTTCTAATCAAATGGGTTCGCCGTCTCAACAACGGGCTCGTCCAATCCCAATCCCACCGAGTGCGCGAAGCCATCACGTAAAGCCAGGCCCGACCACCAATCCATGGCCAGTCCACCGACTGATAAGCAGCAGCCGCTGTATCTTGGCCTGGACTGCTCCACGCAGAGCATCAGCGCGGTGGTGATTGATGCCTCAAGAGCCGTCGTCTATGAGTGCGCTCTGCGGTTCGACGATGAGCTGCCCGAGTACGCAACGACGAACGGTGTTCTCCACCATGCCGCTGATCCGAACGTGGTCTTGGTGCCGTCACTGATGCTCGTAGACGCCCTTGATCGCATCTTGGCCAAGCTATCGAACCATCGCGACGTATTCAAGCTGGAAGACGTCGTCTGCATCAGCGGCAGCGCGCAGCAGCATACATCTGTGTATTGGCGGCGAGGCTTCTCGCTTGAGGAATGCGTTGCTGCGGCTGATCCGACACGTCCACTCGCCGAGGCGATCCGCAAGGCCAATGGTTTCAGCCGAGAGTGTGGCCCAAGTTGGATGGACAGCAGCACGACACGGTTCTGCGAGTCACTCGAAAGTGAGCTTGGTGGCGCGCACCACGTCGCAGCTATTAGCGGCTCCCGCGCATACCCGCGGTTCACAGGGAACCAAATCGCCAAGTTCCTCTGTGAGGACCCAACGTTTATGGACACCACGGGCCGCATCAGCCTCGCATCGTCCATGATGACGTCGCTGTTGGTCGGGCGCTTCACCGCCATCGATGCGAGCGACGCATCTGGCACGAATTTGCTGAATCTACAGACCAAACAGTGGTCACCAGAGCTCATCCACGCGACTGCAATGCATGCCCAGCCTGCCACCGCCAACGAGCGACTCGTTGAGATGCTGGATAGCAGCGTGTGTCTTCCTCATGAAGTAGTCGGCTCCATCCATGGGTACTTCCAGAGCAAGTTTGGCTTCCGATCCGATTGCCGTGTCGTCCCGTTTTCAGGCGACAACCCGTGCACACTCGCTGGCATTGGCCTTGCACAAGCAGGCGATGTCGCCGTGTCCCTCGGTACGTCGACTACTCTGATGGCAGTCGTGGACCCGCTTGATACAGCGTGTGCGGAGCGCGAAGGCCATTTCTTTATCAACCCGATTGACCCACACTCGCTGATGGTACAGTACCCACCCTACGACCGATTCGCTCCCTTCACCACATTCACTGTTTTGCACTGGTCTTTTTTTACCAATCAGGCAATGATCTGCTTCAAGAATGGGGCACTCGCTCGAGAGGTTCGTCGACTGCCTGACCAGTATCACTACTTCTTGGAGACTCATTAGCGTCTCCGCGCACTGAATAGGAACTGCGAGACCAATTTGCGAATGGCACATGGGCCGAGTTCGAGTCGCTGCTGTCCCAAGCGCCACCAGGGAATGAGGGCGTCGTTGGGTTTTTCATTCGCGATCCTGAGATAACTCCACAAACGATTCGAGCTGGAACCATGCTGTTTGATGCCAACGACGTCATCATCGATCCAACTGGCCAACCGCAACACGCAGCAGTTTGGACCCGTGCTATCGTGGAAAGCCAGTGTCTGGCGCTGCGAATCCACGCCAATCGACTCGGCATCCGTCAGATTAGTCGACTAGTCGCCACAGGGGGTGGTGCTGCCAGCGATGGGTTCCTTCAAGTTTTAGCCGACGTGTTTGGCATCCCCGTGTTGCGGCTTCGCTCCAGTGGGAACTCGGCTGCACTTGGTGCTGCGTTCCGTGCCCACCACGGCTTGCTCTGCTCGCAGGAACGCGCCAGTGGCTTCGTGCCGTTCGATACCAGTGGTGCTCTCCATTTTGAACAAGCCGCGATCCCCAATGCTGCGAACACTCCGCTGTACGATGCGCTGCTTCTGCGGTTCGAGCAGCTCGAGTCCGAAATGATTCGCAAACTAAACTAATAACGTCAAACCAATTCAATGTGACGGCATTTTTTGCTTTGGTTGGTTGGTTGACCTTGAAGTGACGTCTCATATCATTTGTCTGCAAGCCACAATACACCTAATCATCGTCGGTCGCCTCAGATTCCCCTAACCGCAAATGATATGACGCACTCGCTTTGCCCTCATGTTGAATCGGCGCCCCTCTATTTGAAGCATATGCAAAACGATCCCCCATGGCTCCATCCACTTGCCGTTCCGCCACATTTGGGGTTCTGTCGACGAACTGCACCACCTCCCCCACCACCCCACTCTCGTAAAATACCCCCATCCAACTAGTACAGTATGGTGCTCCACCCACGCAGCCTCTTGCGTCTCCGCGCGCTCTCCGTGTCCTCCGCACAGCGCACGTCCGCCGCTGCTGCTGTCGCGACCCGCAGTTTCCACCGCAGCGCACTCGCGGCGTTTCCAGAGATCCCGTTCAAGTTGGCGGATATTGGCGAAGGCATCGCGGAAGTCGAAGTGCTTCAGTGGTTTGTCAAAGAAGGAGAGCCTGTGAAGCAGTTTCAGAATGTGTGCGAAGTGCAAAGCGACAAGGCCACGGTCGAAATCACCAGTCGATACGACGGCAAGATCACCAAGATCCACTACAAAATCGGCGAGATGGCCAAGGTTGGCTCGACGCTGATCGACATTGACGTGGACGACGCTACTGCCGCGGCGGTCCACGACAGCGCCAAGCCCGCCCAGTCCCGCAAGTCGCCATCGCCTGTGAGCGCTGCGTCCGCCCCCAAGCCCGTAGTGGCCAAGCAAGCGCCAACACCAGTCGCCGCCGCCGTGGTCGAGCAAACCGCGCCTGCCGTGGTCGCGGCAGCGATCTCTGGCGCGCGTGTGGCAGGCAGCCACAGCCACAATGGCGACGAAAAAATCCTCACGTCTCCTTCGGTGCGCCGCCTCGCGAAGGAGCACAGCATCGATCTGTACGACATCGCCGGTTCGGGTCCACAGGGCCGCATCCTCAAGGAGGATTTGCTCGAGTATATCCGCGTGCTCGCGTCCACTCCGCCACCAGCCACCGCGACTCAGAACTCGGGCTCGTCTGCTGCTGCTTCTGCTACTGGTGCTGCATCACCTGTCAGTATCCCGACGTACTTGGAGCAAGACACAGTCGTCCCTCTCACACGTACGTGTGCTGTGTATGCTTGCTCAAGACGACTTCTTCCACTAACCCCGTGCTCCTGTTGTTGTTTCTCGTACCACAGCGATTCAGAAAATGATGGTCAAGTCCATGAACGCAGCACTCAAGATCCCACACTTTGGCTACGCGGATGAGGTGCGTGGCATAATCCCTTTAGAGCTCTCTGGCGTTGGCAGTTCTTTGGCACTGACGGACCTTTTGGTTGCTTAGATCGAAGTGGACGCTCTCTACAAACTTCGTGACGATCTCAAACCCGTGGCGCTGGAGCGCGGACTCAAGCTGTCGTTCATGCCGTTTCTCATCAAGGCGGCTTCGCTTGCGCTCAAGTACCACCCCAACCTCAATGCGACTGTGAGTGACGACGAGTCGTTCGTCACGATGGTTGCGTCCCACAATATCTCGGTCGCGATGGACACACCCACGGGACTGATCGTGCCCAACATCAAGAACGTCGAGGTGCGTTTATGCGGTGGTGGTCTAGACTTCCTTCTTCCGTGAGCCTAACAATCTTCCCCATTGCCTCTGCTAACTGTCCAGTCCAAGAGCCTTCTGGAAATCGCGGCGGATCTCAACCGCCTGCAACAACTGGCATCCGCGGGCAAGCTCAGCATCGCTGATCTCACGGGCGGCACTTTCTCGTACGTTTGGCTGATACCACATCGTTTGTTTTGTCCGCCATGGATATGTATCTCACATTCGTGCATCTTGTTTTTTTTGCATCCGTAGGATCTCCAACATTGGCAGCATCGGCGGGACATACATGGGGCCAGTGATCATGACGCCGCAAGTCGCGATCGGCGCGGTGGGCAAGATCCAGACGCTGCCACGATTTGCAACCGACGGCTCGGTCGTGCCCGTGCGCGTGATGAACGTGTCGTGGAGCGGCGACCACCGCGTGATCGATGGCGCGACCATGGCGCGCTTCTCCAACAAGTGGAAGGCGTACTTGGAGAACCCAGTGAGCATGCTCTCAGAGATGAGCTGACCAAACAACCCATAAAATACAAGTATCACGACTTCAAAGTACAACAGTTGGGAACACCCATCAACCACAGTATCATTTTGTTCAATACAATCACATCAGCTCGTCCTGTTCATGGAGTTCGTCCACGAGCCGGCTTTGGTTCGGGATGGCCACACCATTTCGGGCCGCAGCAAGCAAAACTTCTTGCAGCAGCGTGGGCGGAAGCGCCACAAAGGCCTACCATCAAAAAGACAAAATGTTAAACCACCAGCATCGAAGTGACCAAGTGACCAGTTCCTTTTCCCAGTTCTGTACGTACCGGAGTCGTGATGACCTCACCAAATCGATCGAGAATAAACGACAAGCAGCGTCGCTTGAGTCTGAAGGCTTCGCCAAAGTGAGCGGCCTGTGTGTGTGTGGTGCAATGAATAATCAGTCAAGCTCGTGTGAGTCGGTGGCTCTTGGCGCTCTTGGCGGAGGAAAGTAGATATGAGTGACCGCTCCTATGAGTGCTGTGTACGTACCTGGATGAGCTGGCAAACGTTGTGGACGCTCATGATGCCGTACAGAGCAGCTTCACAGCGACTGGCAAGGGGAAAACAACAGTCAGTCGATCAGTCGCCAACACCCACAACAGCCCCGGATGGACGAGTAGGAGTACAAACACCACGTACGTTTTGAGCACGACCACGAGGTACTGGTCGGCCAGCGCCATGAGCTCAAGTAAAAAATCGACGTCGATGTTGGGATTCGCAAGCGCGGTGACTTCGTCCGTGTACAAAAACTCGAGCAGCGTCGCAAAGACTTCGTGCTACGAGCCACAGCATTGAAGGAAACAAATGCTTCAGCAACATCGCCCTACTTTCCCCCTTCTTCCTCCTCTCTACGCCCACGCACAGAACAGTCAGGCACTTCGATCTGAGGCAGCGAACTGTCCTTTGTGCGTCCGTCCAGCATTTTCTCGAGTGGCTCGCAACGCGCCATAAGGATACAGCTGTGCGCGTGGAGCGGCACGCCTTCCACGATAAACGTGACATCGCTCCGCAGTGGGTTGTTGAGCATCCGCCGCAAATCAGAGCTGAGTGTGCTGGGTCCCTTTGTGGTGTCGCATGTTGTGGACGCAGGCGCCCCAGAGAGGCAAATGGAATGGTAGAAGCCAGCAGCGACCTATATACAAGAACGTAAGCTCAGCATCACAGCTGCCATACCGCCCACACTCTGGATCGCACGCACCTTCTTGATAAAGACGTGGCGTAGTGACGGTACGATTTGAGGCGTCACACAGTCCACTGATGATTCAAGGCCGAGCTGGCCGTGGTTGTTGCGACCGAACGGGTACATTTTGCCTTCATCCGAGAGCGTGAGACTGTGGTAGCACCCACACGCGATGTCGACGATTTGGACGCGCGCCAGTGCTTCAATGGCCTTGTCATTCACGTGCACAACAATCAATACAGCGTATATGTGACACAACTGAATCAATCAAAAACAACAAAAAAAGAACACGCACGGTAGGCGTTGCGACGTGGCGCTTGTGGCCGAGTCCGAGCTGTCCGTATTCGTTTCGACCAAACGAGTACGCTGCGCCACTCTCCGTGACGGCGACTGTGTGGTAGTACCCACAGGCAACCGTGGTGACCGCGACGCCTTCCAGTCCCGCGTCGACCAGCGTCGGCACGCGCACGGGAGGAGAGGACGTGCCGAGCCCTAGCTGCCCGTAGTCGTTCTTGCCGAAGGAAAAGAGCGCGCCGCTGGCGACTGCGACGACGGTGTGATGCTGGCCACAGGCGACGGCGCGGACGTGGTGGCCACGGAGAGACGCCACCTGCCTCGGGATGTTGCATGTGCCGCGTCCCCCGTCGTCGTCCGTGCCCAGCTGCCCAAGATCGTTGCGCCCGCAAGAATACAGTTCGCCTTCACTGGTCACGATGGCGGTATGGAAGTAGCTGCAGGCGACGTCGACCACGCGCTTGCCCTTGAGTGAGTCGACCAGCGTAGGAACTGGCTCGCTGGTCGTGGTCGTGCCAAGCCCAAGCTGCCCGTGGCTATTGAACCCGACCATGTACAGCGCACCGGATTCTATCCACGTGTAGCACTTGTCAGTTCGGGATGAGTGTTGTATAAATCCTCACAAACAAACAGCGTACTGTACCAGTGAGGATGGCAACGTGCTCGCTGCCGTTCGCCGAGAAGACGCTCGCCACTTGTTTGTCATTCAGCGAAACGACGCGAGTCGGCTGCAGCGAAGGCTCAGTGGAACTCGTCGCACACTGGCCGCTGTCGTTGTAGCCGCAAGTGTACACCTGCCCATTGGCTGATGATTATGATTCATCACATTAAGCCAGGTGCTACTGGACGTGTGATTCACATGGCAATCATGTACTAGTAGAACCAAGATACATACCGCCAAGTAGAGTCGTTTGCTCATTGCCGCATGCCACGTCCACAATGTCGACGTCGATATCCAGAAGTATTTCCGTCGGAGCAGTGCGGTCGTTGACGTCTCCATGTCCTAATTCGCCATACGAGTTCTGCGGAATGGTTTTTGTGCCTTCAGCTAATAAAACGACCTGTTCTCCATTGCAAGGCCGACCCAACCAACAAAAGCGCACCTGGCCAAACGAGTACACCCCGCTTGGTTCGCCCCATTGATACGTATCAGGATATGCGTTTGTGCTTGTGCGTGACCCCCTGGTTGGCCCCCATCGGTCCGCCATCCGCGCATAACGAACCGATTCCATGCTCGGCGACCAAGTTGCAGAACGATGGGCATCATGTTTTCGCAAGTTTGCTTGCAGAGTGATGGTCAGTGTATGTGGTCCCCTGTCCCCCAAAAAGATCGTTCCAAGCGGAGGAGGCGTCCACTGAGAAAGATTGCGTGCTTCCATTTCTCCCCGTCCCCTCCCCTGCCCTACCAATCCACCATGTGATTGCCACGCAAACTCTTGGGCTTTAAATCCACAGTTTTCCATAATTGTGGAGGAGACGGCGTTTCGGTTCGATCTTTTTTTTGTTTCCGCGGAACCAACCGCCAGCGCGACATAATAAACACCCACATAAATTCACGCTCTGCGCTGATTACCTGCCGAAACGCGTTCTGTTCTCTTCTTCCTCCTCCTCTCCCTTCCCACGGTTGTTCCAGTTTCGTCCGCTCCACTCACACAATTCATTTCCTCCTCCTCTCCTCTTGATGGCGCGTGGGAACGGATCCGCGGCAATGCCGCTGCTGCAGCACCGATCACCTCCCAAGGCGACTGGGAAAGCCATCAAGTCTCCTCCTCCCTGCGAATATGACACGCTCAAACCGTCGCCGACCTCCCCGGCGAGCTCCTCTGGATCGACCGCTATGTCGTCCCCCACACGCCCACGGTTGGCGTCGGAGGAGCTGATCGTGCCCGCTGTGGAGAACGTCAACTCGGTGTACTATGGCGTGGACGCGTTCTCCCCTACACTCGTGGACTTCTACACGCCCGACCAGAAGCGAATCGTTTGGTCCTCTCGTGCTCACCGCAAGATGATGATGACTCTCCACCGCGCGTGGCATGCGCAGCAGTGGAAGACCCACTCATTGAGCTACTGGAGCGGCGTCTTCGGCTCGGCGGCGTACACGCTCTTGCTCATGGGGTTCATGGGCGAGGTGCTCGTCCACCACGACCCACCAGCGCAAGTGCACTTCCTTGTGGATGGTCCGCTGCTCGTCGGTGCGGTCTGCCTGCTCGTCACACACGTGTTGAGCTACTTTGAGGTCATCAACAGTTGCCACAACCTCGAGGTAAAGTAGAGTGGTTTCATGTTGTGATATTGGATCCTGTATTAATACTTGTTTGTTTTTCATTACTACTATAGTTGTGGCTGGACGAATACTTCCAAGGGTACGAGCCTGCGCTCAACCGCCGCTTTGTCGGCTTCTTCCCGAGCCGCATCGACTTCTGGAACGCGACGCTCGGCATCATGGGCTCGCTGTTGTATGTGGTGGCGCGCTCGGTGCTTCTTCTGCGGTCGGACGCGAGCGCAAACTTTGGCATCATTTCGGTCAGCCGCACAGACGGAAGTCTCATTATCGGGTACTGGGTGCCCGTGTTTGTTGGCTCATTCATGCTCATGGTGAGCGCGTACTTGGGACATGTGGAAGTCGTCCACCGTTGGTTTTCATGGCGGCTCGATCGATTGGAGACGTGGGTCACGGGTGCGTTCGATTGTCGTGGTTGCAAGTCGCTCTCTTCCGTATACAGTTGTGTATCCTAACATAGTGTATTATGTGTTTGTGTGTGTGTGTCCAGCATTGAACATGGTAGCAGCCATCGGACTTTTCCTGTCGTCGACGCTGCAGTTCATGGACCCCATGTCGGTGCTGTTCGCATTCCGTGCAGCCATCGCTCCGTTTGGCGTCGGCTGTGTGATTGGCCTTTGCGCCAGCTTCCTCAGTCTGCTGGAACTGGAATCCATCCACAAGCGCCACAAGCACCCAGAGTACGGTCTCCTCAAAGCCTCGACGGGCTACGGAACGTGGGATGATGCAGTGTAGGGTAGTTTATGGGAAATCACAAAGAGAATTCGTTTTTGCTTCTTTTTTTACAAACAGGATGTCCATGTATGTTTGTGGGTACCGGTAACAACAACCGCACACAACTTTTAAACTTCTTACGCAAGTAGCGCACTCAGAAACTGGCCCTTGCTAGCGATCTCCGTGTTGCCAGCGTGGGTCTTCATGGCGTCTTCAATGACTGGCAGGAACGCCTTGGCAGCTTCCGCGTTTTCTCCGTGGTTGGAGCAGAACACGACAAGCGCCCAACAGCCTTCCGCCTGCAGCGCCTCATTCGCAGGGTGCCCCTTCATGGCGTTGAAGACGGCCTCGATGCCTCCTTGCTCACGCACCAACTGGAGGTTTGGTTCACAGTGGAACACCACGTTGCGCAGCGCGTGGCAACCATCCTCTTGCACCGAGGCGTTCTCTAGGTTGCGCGCCATCGCGTCTGCGATCGCCTTGATCGCACCGACCTCGCCGGCCGTTTCCTTGCACATAGCTACATGGTATGGTGGACGTGTCCACTTGTTAATTGAGCCATAACCCACACCGCAAAACAGAGAAAATGAGCAAAGCAACGTACGGTGGTTGAATGTCGCATGCGACAGCTTGGCGAATCCTTCCGAGTTAACCAGTGGCGACGTGCTTTCGATCATAGTGAGCGCTTCCTTGACCGGCTCAGGCAGGATGAACGCGGGCACTGCATCGCCTTCAACTCGCGTGGTTGTGTGGAGCACCATTGTTTTGGATTTCGGGATCGGGATAAGACTTGTAGATGGAGATTTGGAAAATGACCGCTTCGCAGTCGTGCGTCTACAGATTTTTACATCACAAAAACAAAAACACGCAGCTTGTCAGTCTCTTGCTGAAGTTGAAGGCACAGCCGCCACACAGCCACGCAGCGCAGATTCACCGCACGCACATCTTTGGAAAGGAAATGGAACCTGTCCGTGTCTGTCTGGTTTTGATATTTTCTGAAAAATTGGGCTCATATTAGCCAATCAAATGTCAATCACAGGAATGTGTTCGGGCGACCAAATGGACCAATCATCGACCTGTGTTTTATTTCTTGTCATAAAAAGTGGAAATTAGATTAGGTTCGCTAAACAAATCGAACTTAGTCGCTCATGTCACAAGACACAAAAATCGTCATCGAAGTCAAGAATGCCGGAAAAAAACAGAGGCAGCAAGTACTCACTGAAGATCACCATGGGGAACAAGCAAGGCAAGGCGGGGCGCCACAGCTCCACAACGACGGCACCAAGCAAGAACAGAGCGTCCGATTCGAACTCGGGGCAAGCATCTACCGCTCCGCCACCTGCGCCAGTCGGCGGAGCGAGCGCACAGCAATCACAGCAACGTAAAGTCCAGCAGCAGCAGCAGCCGGCCCCTCCCGCGCCGCCACAGCAGCCGCGGATGCATCCAATTCTAGAGAACAAGCTCAGTCTGGTGGACGTCACAACTATTTTCGCACCGCATGAGATCCAAGCCATTCGCACACACTTGGCGTCGCTTCTCGGCCAGCAAGAACACGAGTCAATCACGATCCCCAAGGACGAGTTCTACCGTGTTCTTGGCGCGACAACGTCCAGTTTGTATGTGAACCGACTGTACGCGATCTTTGACATGGCCGGCAAAGGAACTGTGCGTATACTAACGTTATAAGAGTGGTGGCGAAGGCAACTGGCCCATGAATCCACTCCCCCCTCCCCCCCCTTCATGATCTCACTGATGATGATGATGACTTCTGTGTGTTAGGTCACCTTTGACGATTTGATTCGCGGACTTTCCGTGTTGAGCCAAAAGGCTTCCCGAGAGCAAAAATTGCTACTGTCGTTCCACGTGCTCGACACTGAAGGCAAAGGGTTTATCACAAAGCACACCACGACGGAGCTGCTGCGGTCGTGTCTGTCTGAGTGCAAAGGTAGCTGGCTAGGAGGACATGTGCTGGACAACTCGTGGCGGATGGATGGATGTCTGACTGGTCTGATGCGCTGTTACTTGTAGAGATCGACATTTGTTTATCGGATGACGAGATTGCGCGTATCGTGGAGAGCACCTTCGACGAAGCCGATCTCGACCACAACAACGTCGTGGATCTTCAAGAGTATCAGGTACGCTCGCCTTCATTCTCCTAATTAGTTCGCGATACTCTTGCTCTTTGCTCATCATCCATCTGATGAAACGTCTCATGCGTGTTGTTGACAACAGGCGTTGGACGTCAAGCATCCTGGTCTCTTTGACTTTCTGACGGTCGACGCGCTTGGCGTGCTCAACCACTTGGAGCGAGTCCATTCTCTGAACGTCGCGATGAAAGAGTAAACGCAAGCAACATCCCAGTACCGGTACCACAAACAAAACAGCAGTAGAATGAACGTATACACTACTGTCCAGAAGTGAAGTTGGTTAACTCCAGTATAATCGACGTTGTTTTTTCTACTTTGTGGACGTGGAAACTGGGGTCGTTCCAGTGAGTCCGTACAAGTCAATGTACGCTTGTTGTTTCTTCACGAGGCTAAACGACAGAGGGCTCTTTTTGAAGCCGTGGCCCCACTTTTGAGCAAACGCGGCAGTCGCCACCGCAGGCGCCGCAGCTGGCTTTGGGGCGGCGGCAGCAGGAGCAGCAGCACGGGCTGGCGCCGCTGGGATCGGTACGCCTTGCACTGGCTTTTGCGTGGTCTGCGCCGTGACAAGGAAGTCATGTGGTGCGACTGGCGCCTTCAACGTCGCGTCCACAGGCACTTCCTCCTTCTTTGGCGGGATTTCTTCTGGCGACTTTGGCGCGGGAGGTGCCACGGCGTGGCTCTCGTCCAGCTTAAAGTCTTTGAGTCCTTCCAGGTATTCTTCTTCCTCGCACGTGACCATCATGGGCTGGCCGACATTCACGCTTTCCGCTCCTTCCGGCACGAGAATCTTGGCGAGGTACATGTCGTCCTGCGCCTCAAAGTCGACGACCTATGGATCCAACACAGAAGAGAAGCGAGAGAGAAAGTGAAGGGGGTTTGGTGAGATCCAACGTTTGCCCACCTCCGATTGAACAAAGCTCCCCATTCCACAAAACACTCACCGCCTTGTCCGTCTCGATCTGGCAAATAATGTCGCCAGCAGAGATCTTGTCGCCTTCCTTCATGCGCCAGCTGGACAAGTTGCCTTGCTCCATCGTTGGCGACAACGCTATTTACATTAGCGCAGACGTGACACAGCACAAATATATGGCGGTGGTAAGTGATGTGGTTGCGCGCATCGTTCGCAAGTTCCTAAAGTTCCTGGGGTGTGTTTGGACTCACCTGGAAGACCGACGACCTCATGAGGAGGGTACGACGCGAAGCCGCGCTGCGCGGAGAGGAGGAGAGCCGAGCGGCGCGCTGGGGTGGCAGCGGAGCGGATGGCGCGGGCGAGCATGGTGGAGGTGAGCAGCGCTTGTCTTGGTGATTGCGCGTCAGCAAATGAACGAATGAAAGTGATGCAGCGTCACTCTGGCACTCACTTTTGGCACCAGGATCCCCGAAACAAGGAAGGAGCGGGAACCAAGCAGAAAACAGGTGTCGATTTTGACAAAATAAGGTGGTGTATTTTCAAACTCATCAAAACATGATGATGATAGAAAATGTCAATACACGTTGTGTTTATGGTGCGTCTTTGATCAGCTGCGGAACGAGCGCGAGAACTGCTCGCGGGCCGATGCGAATGCCTGTTTTGTCATGCTGCGTGTGAGTGGACTTGTATCTAGGTGACCGAATAATAGACACACGACGTACCTGAGAGATGGTGAGCTCGCTGATAGGAACTTCGTTGTCAATACCCTGGGAATAAAACCACGCGTTAAAAAAAAACCTGGGGTCGCTATCAACGTTTTCCAAGGCTGGCGACGTTACCCGCATCAGCACACGGTTGGAGATCGACGGCGTGTCGACTTCCAAAATCATGCTAAGATATATGTGGATGCACCCGAGTCAGTTGTCGTAACAGGCCGACTGACATTGACCACATTTGTACGTACCCTCCATCGACCACTTCATCCAGCGTCAAGAGCACGAGCTCGATGTTGTCCAACAGCACGTGGCGGTCGACGCGGCCCCTGCAGATACAGAAAATCCATCCACCCACGTGTAAGATATACTGCCAACCACACCAACAGCGTGGCTTGAGGGATGCACACTCACTTGAGCAGGCCGCTCATGGCTTCGAACGTGGTGTCCAAGACGCTCAGCAAAATAATCTCGTTCTGATTTTTCGCACACAGAAAGAGACTCTCAGATATGTGATGGATATGCGAAATGGCGAATATATGAGTGATAGGATATACCTCGTGCGAAGAGCCAATGACGTGCATCGTGACATCCGACCCTGAGCGGAAGACGCTCACAATGTTTTCCAACAGAATGATATCGGCTTTTTGATTTTGCACACACATGAATGAGGGAACATCCTATGATCCAATCGCCATCACTTTTATGAGCAGTACACACCTTCCAGACGCGGATTGGAGTTCTTGGTCTTGAGGTAGATCTTCTTCTCGAGCGCGAGTTGATCTTTCGCCGTTGGATACGACTTGTCGTAGTACTTGGCGCAAATGCGATCACCATCGCTGCCCAAGACGAAAATGGCCTTCACGAGAGGCGCCGCGTTCTACTCGCGTAATTCATCGCACCCATTAGCACAGATACTGCTGCTGCTGCTGCAGCCGTCCTGCGCTCTGCCATATACACTCACGCACCTTCATGGTTCCTTTGTTTTTTCTTGTTGCGGATCTGCTCACAAAACTGGCAAAAGGTTCCAGTGACGGGGATTCACATGATTGGCCAAAACTAATTGTAACGTGCGACTATTGGCTGAAATTAATTCTAAACTAATACCCCATGGGGTATTACACTTGAGAGCCACACAAAAAGACAATTAAAATCGAAAATTGGAATACTATTATGGATGCTATCCATGCACACAAAAACTTTCTACCCCACCTTGGAGAAACCAGCAAACTTTCGCCGTTTATGCGAATCGGTACTCTTGTGGGTCGGCGACTTGTCCGTACTGGTCCACTTGTACGAACCCATGCGGGTGCCGTTGGTCCTCAGCGCTGTTGAATGTGCCAGGCCGCTGGGTCATGTTGAAGTCGGATTGGTCCAGCACATCGATCAGCGCCGGGTGGCTGAGATGGAAAGCAGGCGCGTTGGACCGCAGCTGGCTTCCAAGACCAAAGATGCGCGACATGCGCTGCTGGAAACGAAATTTGTATGGCTTTGGCGGCATCGCCGACACGCCGTCCGCGTCTTTGCGCTTGAAGGTCGTCTTGTAGAAACGCTCCATCTTCTTCTCAAACGTCCTGGAACACACACAGCACACACACACAAACCACGTATCGTCAGAATAAGTTTATCATAAGTGGAGGTAAAAGGAGACGCAGGGACAACGCACCATTGCTGGAGAATGTCGATGATGCCAAAATGGTAGAGCGACGGACCGGACACACTCGTGGCGACTTGCGTGAACAGCGACTCTTCCTGGCCGTTCTTGCCCATGAGCGACATGCCGCGCGACGTGACGACGTCACTTGTGTCCACAAAATACTCGGAGCTTTGCACGCCCATGAGCAAACTGTAGTCCATGATGCCTTGGTCGCATAAAAAGTCACTGTCTTTGTGGATTTGGTCGTAAATTTTGTGCGACTGGCGTGTGTCGATGCGGATCTTCATCATCAAATCGTTGTCCTTGAGCACGATATTCGGTTCGTGGAAGTTCATGCCGTCGCCACACTCTTGGTTGCGCGTACTGCCAAAGGTGTACGCGGCGTTACAGTACCGACAGCTGGTCTTGTCGCCTGGCTTGGGCACCTTGGCGTTTCGATCGACCCACGAGCCTTTGATATCGTAGCGATGGTGGACGACTTGCGTGTCGGCGAATAAATTGGCCATGACCACAAAGTAGTACATTTTCCCGTACAGCGACACCGCGTGGCAGCCGTAAAAGCGCGTGAGCAGTGTGTTGCGGTTGGTAGTCAAGTAGGCTTCGTAATTGCCAGCAATTTTGCGCAAAAAGATGCATTCCTCGGGCGACATGGTCTTGACAATGAGCCGTTCATCACCCGTGAAGAACATGAATGCGCCACTGCGGCCTTCGCTGAACTGTTCTTTGGTGGTCGCACCAAACAAATTGATGTACTCCGCGTCGCCGATGCCGTACGTCAAGCGGATATTACGGAACGCGGCGGGACAGAACGACCAGAACTTGACGTGTTTGCCCTTTTCGCCTTCTCCTGAGATCGGGATCGTGATGAGTTCATCGGTCACAGCGCGCACCGACTCTTTGATACCAGACGTCGTGTAGTACAAAATCTCGGACCGCAGCGCTGTGTTGACCTGTGGGCTGAGATCGACATCCACATCCGCCGACTCTTGCCCTCGGTTGCCTCCATTGCTACGAAACACAAAAATGATAAAATCAGTAAAACCACTTGAAGAGCCCATGTACAGACGAGATGGTAGAAAACAAAAGACGTACTGTTCGATGCTGTTGACGGCAAACCAAATCACATAGTCAAGGTATCCTTTCGCAGCAATGAGAAACGCCACGATCTGACGCAGCACTTGCGCGATGGCTTCGTTGGAGCCGCCTTCCGAGTTGCCGCTCTTGTCCATACTGTTCGTCGACATGAAGTACGCGCACATGTACATCAAGAGAAGCAGCAGCCAGTAGAAAACGTACGCGCCCGTGAAGAACGACACGTAGTTGAGCACGCGAAGGCGGATGTTGTACGTCTTTGGCACGCCGCGCAAGTACAGACGATGCCACGCGAGAGTCAAGACAAAGACCGAGACGAGCACCACGATGA
This sequence comes from Pythium monospermum, assembly GCA_023336165.1. NCBI lineage: Eukaryota > Oomycota > Peronosporomycetes > Pythiales > Pythiaceae > Pythium > Pythium monospermum. Next base: position 18,804 of record JAADWJ010000003.1, read on the forward strand.
TCACAAAGCTGTAAATGAGAATCCACGGCCTGTCCACGGGTACAACAACAAAAAAAGATGAGTCAGTACGGATCTACCAACAGTGGAAAGGAATACAGACCAGGCAGACGTACCATTTCTGGGTGTTGAGAAAGTTGGCATCTTGACACTGCTTGATGCCCTCATCACAATTTTCTGTGCTCTCGCAGCACACGCGCGAGGACGCCAAGCAGAAGCCAACCAAAAGATCACGATCTCCGTTGTACTTGATGGACTGGCCATCGACCGCAAAGAACCCGCCAGCCTCGGGGACCGACCAGGCGATGGTGGCCATGATAATACCACCGAGCCAGACCCACACGTGATAGAGCCGCATGAGGTATTTGTAGCTTGTGAACGGACTGGTGAGTGAGAAAAACAAGTCGCACGCCATCACAAGCCCCCAGGCTTCGCTTGTGAAAAAGAAAAACTCGGTCACACCGGCGAGGTTGCGGCAATTGTCTTTGGACGCCTCGTGGCCTGGACGGTAGTTGACAGCGATATTCAGCAGTAAACAGATCGCGAAGAAGATGCCAAGGATCGCGCGGTTGTGCACGATCGGGTTCGGGTGCTGATGCCAGTGTTTCTTGCGGTGGTAGGTCACGACGACCGCGCTGCCACAAATGATTGTGGTCACGGAGCCAGCGATGAGACCTGTCCAGCGGTAGTTGTACAGCGCAATGGTGATGCCGAGGAACGCCATCGCGAGACAACAGCCAAGAAGCTGCGATTTCTTGTTCTCAAACCAGCGGATCTTGGTGTTGGGGACCGACTGAGCACGCCCACGGAACTGGGACGTCATGTCCTTGTTGATCACACGGATGACGTTGTTGTGGCCACCTGTGCGTGGCGTGAGATGCGGCTGCTGGTGGGCGACGCTGCCGACGATGCTGTCGTTCGTGTACTCATTCGGCGTGAATGGTGCGCGACGGTAGGTCGAGCTGCTGTCAGTTCCGAATGGCGTGCGCGCAAGGCGTGGGTCAGTGCGGTCGCCACCAAATTGCTGTTGCTGGTAGTACGCTGGTCCACCGTTGCCAGGCGTATCCGCGCCGTTGGGGTTCTCCATCATAATGATTCCGGCGTTTGCGTGAGGACTGTTCAAGTAGGTTCCGGTATGGTCTTCTAACACGGGGGTGTTGCGACGATTAAGGGAGGTAGATGAGTGGTCAGTCCTGGGCATCCCGCGTCGCCAAAAGACGCCGTCGCTCGATGCTGCGCGTCAATGTAGACGCCGAGAGCACGCGTCGTGGGTTGCGCCACCGGCAATATGGAAGGTATATGCGAGGACGCGTCGCGATCACTTTGTCGTCTTCGTTGCTTTTTGGTGTTGGAGAATCCAGGTCACTCAAATGGGGGTCCAAGACACATCCCAATTTCGGGAAGTCTTCCCCTTCCCCTTTTTGCTCTGAACCGCTTGCTCATGAAATACGCCAACCACAACCACACCCCTAATAGGTTGTCAAGAACCTGTGACGACAAGAGTTGTCGCGGTTAGGTGAATCAAAATATACCGGTTTTCGAAAATCAATCCACCGGCAACCGGTGCCATACCGGTTTGCTGACGTCATCGTGGATTTTACGCTTTGGTAATTACGGAACAAATCCATCGTCATGGCTCCAGAACACGTCGACTGCATCATCGTCATCGCTTCCACGTCGGAAGCCCTCCCACGTTTTCGCGGAACCCACGACGACGTCGATCACCGACCGGATCCAATCGAACCAAACGCACTGTGTAAAGTGCGTCAGTTTCCAACGCGCCGCTCAAGCCGAAAACGCCATGTCGCCAGCACCTCCATCGGGCAAGAAAGTCGGTCCTCGCGATCTGCTCAACGGCGGCATCCTTCAATGCGTGGAAGCCGCCACGTTGGGCATGCCGTTTGAGGTGTGGAAGACGCGCATGGGCCGCTACCGCACTGAGAACACGATCCAGGCGTTCCAGAACGTCATGAAGGAAGGTGGTGGCGTCTCGGCCTTCTGGGCCGGCACTGGACCAAAGATGGTCGAGTCCGCGTCCAAGGGCGCCATCTTGCTCTTCGCCAAGGAGGCCATCGCCGACTCGCTGCTGGCCGGTGGTGTGAGCGAGACTGCCACGGGCTTTCTCGCTGGTGCCGGTGGCGGTGTGTGCCAAGTCGTGGTCATGGGGCCCTGCACATTCCTCGTGACGGCGGCCGTGACCGGCGACAAGTCCATCACGACTTCGCAGCGGATCAAGAACGTCTACGGCGCGCACGGACTCAAGGTAAGCAAGCGAATAATAGTTAACTCGCATACCCAAATAGCAAGCTGACCTCGTTTTCTCTCCTGTGTGTGAAACACAGGGTTTCTACCCAGGCGGCACGGCCATCGCGTTCCGCCAAGCGACCAACTGGGCGTCTCGCCAAGGGTTCACCGAGATTGTGCGTGGCCGCTTCAAGATCATGTTCCACGGCGACGCCGACGCCAAGCTCACGGTCGCACAAGAGGCCAGCGCCGGTATCGTCGGTGGCGCACTTGCGTGCTGGAACCACCCGTTTGAAGTCGCGCGCATCCAGATGCAGTCCGCGGCCGACCGTGGCGAGCCAAAGCAGAACATGATCCAGGTCTTCCGCACGGTCGTCAAGGAGCAAGGCATGCCGGGCCTCTTCAAGGGCATCATCCCACGCCTTGGGCTGGGGATCTGGCAGACGTTGTTCATGGTCACGGGCGCAAAGCTCGTGAAGCAGGCGCTTGAAGATAAGTAGACAAATTCAAGGCCAAAATGAAAACGTTCGTTTTACTGTTGTACAACTACATGAGAATCTTGGTTTGCAAGCAGCAGTGGCGGCAGCCGATGGATACTACTACTACTACTACCACCTGTAGTGATACAGCTACTGCTACTGAACGAAGACTGGTTTCGCGCAGGCGACGGTGCTTGCTGAAGCGCCGGCAGTGGCGGCGCGCGGCTTCGTTTCCCGGGCTTGTCCGTCGGCCGACGCGTGCGCATCATCAGCATCGCTTTCCTTTCCACGACTCGCGTCGCCTGGCTCATTTCAATTGGGTGCCGTTCCCATTTGCGTTGCCTCTCTTGATGGATCTTAGTGGCGTGGGCCTCGCGGAACACTTTTGCTGCGGCGTCCAAGTTTTCGCGTTGGCGGCTCATGCGCAACAAGCGGATCACGGTCCGCAGCGCCTTCCACAGCTTGACACGGCGCCGATACAGGCGATAGGTGCGCTGGAGAACCTTGGCTGCTCGCCGCCGTTGCCACCGAAAGATATACAAACCGACCACTCTCTTCACACGCATACGGCACTCGTACACGTAGTGCAAGTAGTCGCAATGGCCGCGAAACGCACGCTGGATCCGCCGTGCGGCGTGGCGCTGCCGCTTGAGCTGCGCGGCAAATTCTCTCGCTCGTGCAGCCGCCAGCGCCACTTCCAGCAATTGCTGGCGCATGCGCTGCACACGCTGGCGGTCGAGGAGCCCACGAGTATGCGCTTGGATCACAGTCGCGGCATGTCGCCAATGGTGTAACACGGCGTGTTGTTGATGCAGCAGCGACTGGGTCCTTTGCTCGACGACATCGGCAAACGCTTGAAGTTCATCGTGGCTCCAGAGCCGCCGGCGGGTGTGCTTGTCAAGGCGAACGTCGCACTCGCTGTGGGGCTTACGATCTGGGAAATACGCCAGTGGGCGCTGGGAGAGGAAGCGGTTCCACGATTGCTGGGCATGGTGGACGGCGACATCCGCCGAGTCTCGCGAGTGCGTGTACTCTGTGGTGTACAGTGCCAAGTCCCATGGTGGTAGAGTCGAATCGCCATGGTGGTTGGCCTCATTGGAACGAGTCATTCTCGTGTTCTGGGTGTGGGTGGTCTAGCCACCACTTCATTTGCTCATTGGAGCAGTCAATGGTGGTCATACTGGTATCGAGTACTCTGGGCATCCTCTGGTATTTTTATCCACAGGTATTACTACTGGATGATACCGATGATGGATCAGATCCTAAGGTTGGCAGAGCACGTATGTTTGCATGGCCGACCCAATGGCTCAGTGCGCTCGCGAACGCCTCTCAACTTCTCTTGACTGGGCCACCACCTCTACCTAAAGCTTAACGAGTGCGGCACATCCAAGCCATGGCGCTCAACCGCGCGACCCAGGCGGGCTTCTGTTTGTTTGATGAGCGCAACGCCGGCGGCCGCTACCAGACGCAGGCGGAGCTCAAGCGCTTCCAGCACGTGCTCCACACGACACGTGCGATCGTGGATGTCGGAGAGAAGGACGATGACGATGACGCGCTCACGGGGATCCCAACGTAAGCACCCAAACTCATCGAACAATAACTCTACGAGCGCAGCGAGTGACCATGGCGGGGTGATGTCTTTTTTATGTGCAATAGGACCCGTGGCCGAGCCGATGCACTGAGCACACTGGCGCGACGCATGAAGGCCGACCAAGACGCCCACGCGCATCGTATCGCCCATATGAATCGACGTATCGCCGAGTACCACAACAAAGTAAGCTGACCACTAATGTGGTAAATAAAATATATAGAGCCTCTGACAGTCTCCAATGATTCTATCTATTCTATCAACAGGAAGACGAGCGACTTCAAGCCAGCACAGTGACGACCAATTTCCCGGCTATGCATCCAACGACACAGAAAATCTCCGAAAGCGTCTCGATTCGCATCCGCTCGTACGTATCCATACAAAACAAAACCCACTGGCCATCAGATGCCGAAACTCTCTTGCACTGACTGACTTTTGGCTGTGTGTGTGTGCTTGGCGTAGCCCTCGCCCACCAAACTTGATGCACCAGTCCGTTCGATCGCCGCGTTTCCCGGATCCCTCGACCCACCAGTTGTCGCCACAGCATTCGTCACGAACGCCTTGGGATCCGTCGTCGCCGTCTTCCAGCTACTCGGCGACGGCGCCGTCTCCTCGGTTCATGGATTTTTCCAACCGTGAGAGCCGAGATCTTTACTGTGACGCGCTGCTGGATTATATTCGTCAACAAAAAGACCAAGCCCAGTCCGCTTCGGACGGTGGAGCAAACGCAAACTCGCCGGAGCGACACCAGCACCAGCAGCAGCAACACGAAGTATTACCACCACTTCCGAATGGCTGGGAAGAGAAACGCGACGCCAAGGGCCGTGCGTTTTTCGTGGATCATCTCAACCGTGTGACCACGTGGACGGACCCACGACTACACCAGCAGCAGCTTCAGCAGCAACAGCAAAGGGATTACGAATAAAAATATATTGATATGAAGTTAAATATGGTGTATGCTGTGGCCAAGTCTGCTCAATACTACTTCTACTGGGAAGTGCAGCATATGATAATGGATACTCCAGGATAATAGCTGATACCGCTTATTACTATTATATATCTGCTTGGAGGCTTCTTTTTGTTCATGGCCAAACTGCTCCTTTTTCAGTGGTGGTGGCCCATGATATCCTTGTTGTGCTCCACCGCGGATTTGAACTGCACGCGGTCATACACACGCAACCACTCGGATTTACTGCCTGCTCCAGCGCCACTACCACCGCTTCCTCCGGCGTGGCCGTGGCCGTGGCGAGAGAAACCCAGTTGGCCGTTGGAGCCACGCTTGGAGAACGCCTCCAGCGTCACGCGCGCCAGATTCGAAAGCGTCTCGGCCTGGACGCGAGCCTTCTTGAGCTCCACGGCCGCTTCGTTCACTTCTTTCTGCGCTGTCTTGACTTCGTCGTACGTGTGGCGACGACGCATCGCCATGTCCGTGGGTGGCATCGTGAGTTGGTGTGGCTGCGAGAGCACGATCGGTTCAAGTTCATCATCTTTGAGCTTCTGCAAGAAAAGGGACAGCCCCGACCCGTTTCGCTTGCCCTGAAGACGTGCGAGCAAGTACTTGGACACGATCTCGGCGGACAACGCATGAGGCGGATGCTGGTGGCCGCCCATCGTGCGAGTGGCGTTATGAGCGATCGCAGTTGGCTGTTTGGCATCTTCGGCGGCCGCGTGGAGCACACTGCGGCGGTCCAGGAGAAGCTGTGGCTCTGCTTTGGTCTGGTACACACATACACACACACATAAGGAATCGAGCGATGGAAATTCCGCCGTGCATTTGAAAGCACCTGTAACGTACATGATGGGTGTCCTGCTGTGGGTCCTGTGGCGCCGCCGTGATCGTGATACAGTTGGCTCCCGTGTCTTCGTAGATGCACAGCTCCAGCGTCTCATTGATACGCCAAAACAGCTTGGTGCCATCGTACAGAATGCGACGTTGGCCGGATCGTCCTTTGGTCGGCGAGTGTGGGCCGACTCCACCATGGAGGTCGCCTTCCAGCGCGGCTTTGTGGAGCGGCGAGAAGTTGACGTGGTCCAGCAGCTTTTGAGCGGAACGAACCGAGATCTTGCACACCTCACTGCCGTAAGCCACGTACCCAACAGTTCATAAGTCAGGCCAACCCTAGAAAACACAGTACGACGGAGTACGGTTGAGCAATACAGTACCAAGTGAAGGATGGCGCGTCGCCACCGGTTTCAGGGCCGCCCGAAAGCGAACGCGAGCTCATTGCTTTGTCGAATATGGTTCTTGTTGCTATGGAAGCCACTGCAAAGTTGCTGGGAACCCACACACACACACACACACACACACACACAGTTCACCCAAAGATGACTTGCCCAGACTGTGACGATGATGGAGAGTCTTATGTCAGCAAGAGGTCTGGTCGGCCAACAAATAGCCTACAAATAGCAAAAATCCCATACAGTATATTCCTGGACGGTACTTGCCTATTATTGGCAAGCGCAGATCCACATGGCCGTCTCGCCTAGTCTAGTGGTCATAACACTGATGGTCTGCTGCTCCTTTGTCTTTTGTCTATGAAGTTTTGGATCAATAATACCGTTTGGCCAGTCCGCGTGGCTGCGGTGGCAGTGGTTTCTGCTTCTTTGATGCACCCGCAGAAGTCGATACCGATGCCGTCGCCGCCGCTTTCGGTGGCGCTGGTGTCGGCTTTGCGGGGGCCTTGGACGGCGGTGGCACGGTCTTGCCCAGCAAATGGGTCGGCAGCCAAATGCCCATTTGCCGCATATTGCTCATCAGCTGCTCCGTGTTGAGTCGAGCCGTCGCTGCCTCCAGTTGAGCGGGCGTAGGCAGCTTGCTGGCCGCTGCATCCAGAGATGAACGCACCACGTCTGTCGGTCCCACTGCAGCGGCGGCGGCGGCGCTCGCCACAGTTGCCTTCGTAGTCGCCGTCGCTGAAGTAGCAGTCGCTGAAGTAGAAGTTGACGCTTTCTCACTGGCGCTCGAGTCACGGCGCGGCACCGGTTTGGTCGGGCGATGGCTCTCGTGGCGTCGACAGCAGCCGCCAGCGTGCATGCGGTTCGGGCACTTGTCAAACTGGCAGCGATGCTGCGCGCAGTACTTGGCGCCTGTGATTTTGTCACACTGCGTCGCCGAGCACAAGTAAATGTGCTGCCCAGGCTTGATTTGTTCGGCTTCGCGGCATTTTGGGCAGTACCAATCGCCCTCCGGGATTTTGACAAGCGGCGGCGCGAGGCAAAACGTATGGAACTCACGCCCGCACTCGTTATCGCACAGCAAAAGAGACGAATACGAATCGTTGCGTCCACAAGCCGTGCAGCCATTGCTTAGAGAAGTGTGCTTGGTGGTGTCAGACTCTGCGTCGCTTCTGTTGGGGGCTGGTGGTGCCGATGAAGGTTTGGAACTTGGAATGGGTACTTTCTTGCTAGCATTTGCCTTCTTGGCGAAATAGACCATGAGGTTTTCGGCAGTTGATCTTGATAAAGCGAGTGATGGTGCTGCTGGTGCTGCTGCAGGTGCAGACGATGGTGCTGCTCCGGTTGCCGAGGCAGCCGCCGTGGTGACAGCAACGGCTTTCGAAGCGGACTTGTTGGTGGAAAAAGTCTTGGGCAACGGTCTGTTTGTTTGGTTCGCCGCGGTGTACTCTTGAATCGAAATCCGTGTGCTATGGCTGGAGGAGGAGGAGGAGGGCCCCGTCGCTGCTGCTGCTGGCGGTGGTGGTGCCGTCCTCATCACAGTCGCGGCGATGGCGTGACGAGAAGTGGTTGTCGCTTGGCTGGGGTTTTGCGTTCCTGGACGTGCAGACGTGGCCACTGGCTGGGGGGACGGGTGATGCGTTGTCACGGGCGGCGTGCGTTTCTCTTGAGCCAGCGCTTTCGCTTGCTGGGACTCGAGCAACACTTCCAGTCGACGCCGAGTTGTCAACGGCAGTCCTTTCTGTTTGTTGTTGTTGTTGCTGTTGTTGGCGGCGGCAGCAGCGGCCGTCGTTGCGCTCACAGGTGATGGTCTTGTTTGCACTGGCGTCGCGGTGGTAGAGGACGTCGTATTACTCACGGAGCGCGAAGCAGATCCAATATTATAACCGTTTGCATGGTTCGGTGACTGCATTGGCAAAGGCTCATCTTCATCGGACGGGTCGTCGCCTTCTTCGTCTGCAGTACAGAGCGAAAGGGGTTGTGTCGCCTTAGCAATACAAAAAAACAAAATGGTTTTTGGTCCACCGTACGCACCGTTTTCAAAAATATTGGTCGTGGACGATGCTGTCGAAAGAGGCGATGGCGCTGGCTGGCCACCCACAGGCGGATGGTGTACTGCGTAGGTCGCTGATGAATTGGGCGCCATTGATGGTAGAGGTGGCTGGATCGAATGGTGCTGCCGCTGGATCGGATGCTGCGGGATGTGGATGGGGATGTCCCGAAGTCGCAAGGCTTCGGTCCGATTGAACTCGTCGGCGATCACTACGCTGGCCTTTGCGACACATTTGTCCTTCATGGGGTCCTCGCTGAGTTGTCTGGTTTCAGGGACCATATCCAGGAGGTAGAACGTCGAGACAAAGTCAAACGCGGCTTGCAGCGCCGGGTCTACTTGTGGTAGACGTACTACTGTTGCTGTTGCTGCTGGTGGTGATGCATGCGTAGCGGTGGCAGTAGACATTGATGATGATGCTGGTGCAGTCGGTGTGGTTCTGGCGCGTGCGACGGCGGTGGCCGCTGCTTCCAGCGACACGCGCAGCCGTTCTTTGACATCCAGGGCCTTGTGCTTCCAGAACGACAGCTTGGATCGCAAGTCTTCCCTGGCGCTCTCGCGGCCTTGCTGCCAGAGCGTATCCAGCGGTGGCCGAGCACAGAGCGCGAGCGCAGTCATATCCTTTGGCTGCGTGAAGAACGACTGAAGACCTCGTACCGCAGTGTGGATATTCTGAAGCGTCTGCAGTGGTGTGATTTGGGATCCATCCTGCGAACCACGGGTTCCGCCGCCAAGCCGCCCACTTCCTACGATTCCTTCCACGGTGGCTTGGAGGCGCAGAATCTCTTCATGCACACTGATGGAGCACCACTGGTCGTCTGCTTTGGTGGCGCTGTGTGGGTTGCTTTGTTGCATTTGCAGAGTCCATTCGGCACGGCGCAGCATGCCCTGCATGCGTTCCATTTGGAGCTCGACCTCAGCCGACGCGTACAGGCGGCGCCGCTTTTGGGCTGACGAAACAGTGTTGTCGCCTTCACTGCCCGACTGTGAGCTGCTGGAGCCTTCGTTATTGGCAGCACAACGGTCTTGGTTGAACGGGAAGGCTACCAGTCATACGGATTGTTAGCCAGGAGGTCAGTGGGATGGCATCATAGAGATTGCCATGGTACCTGATCGACTTGGCTGGTAACCGGCGTCAGCGCCATGGGATCCTTGGCTATGAGGGCAAAAAAAACCAAGGCGACAAATGAGGGATGGCTACTCTAGCGGCACACACACAGCGGGGTGAATGAGTGTTGTGTGGCGTGCGCGCACCTGCTGAGCTCATGGGCAGACACTGTCGCGAGTCGATCGAGCGCCGACACTTCCACGGCTGTTGGCTTCCGCTTGCGAGTGTTGATGACGGGCATCCTCTTTTACCGGTTACAGTACGCTCGATGGCTGGCAGAAACTGTGCTGTTGCTGCTGGTGTGCTCACGTGTTGCCCTGGCGCGCTTTGTTCTCTTTGTCGCTTTTTTCACCACAAAAATCCTCGATTTTCTGTTTTTCTGTTGGAAGATCAGGGACGATTTTATTTGTTGGGCAAGCGGCAAACTAGGTTTTACCAGATAAACCTCAAGGTTTTCCAGACCATCCTGCAATAAAACCTATTTTGCAGTGGTGTTGTGGGTGATATTTGCTGTTGTTTCAGTACATTTACGCCATTTTCACTGTTTTTTTTGGTGGCTCTATTCCATTGCCACCACGGGTGCGGCTTCTTCTGCTGGAGCTGCTGCTGCCGTCGCCTGTCTCGCCGCACGCTGCGCTTGGCGAGCGGCCTTGGCGACTTCCACTTCGTCCACGACCTTTTCATCAAACGCGTTGATCGCCTTCATGACAGCCGTGATCGCGACTGCGTCTTTCTTCGAGGCCATGAGGTTGATCGAATTGCGGCCACGCCAGAGCACGACATTGAGCACCATTTTCCTGTAATTTGGCAGCCAACAAAGTACAGCAACACACATCATCAGCCACTGACGATACATCAATATACCCATGCAAAGGAGAACAGGAGAAGCACGACGTACTCGACAATGGTCTCGTTAGGACGGTCCAGCGAGCACACGACGGTCCCCATCGACGCCTCCGTCAGCGCCGTGCAGGTCGCTGGCTCAAACTCGTCAAAATCCAGCAGCTCGCCGTGGCGCTGCATCAGCATCTGCAAATCTCGAGGCGAGATAATGATCCTGCGCTTGCTGATAAATGGAAGCACCATCCTCAGACCTGCTTGGCACAAGCGGTAGCTCTTGCTGCTGTCACCGATGGTGCCGTTTTCAAACATTTTCACACCCGCGTAAATCACTTTGAGCTTCTTCGCCTTCATTTCGTCCAGCAGTTCCATCGTGATGCTCTTGCTCACGAAAGTGACGGCTTTCGCTTCATCGGAGCGCGTGATCAGTTGTTTCGAAGAGAAGCCTGCGTCAAGACCATAGCACTCTAGCACTTGCTGAAACTGCTCGTCCCCAAAGGCGATGTACTCTTCGCCCTTGGCCGTTCCTCGGCGCTCCCGGCGGGGCTGGCGCACTCGCTTTTCCGTCGATGGCGTCGCCTGCGCTTCGCCTGTTTCTTCCTCGCCTTCCATAACGGCACTCTCGTCCTCGTTAACCTCATCAGCGGTGGCCTCTTGCGCACCATCAATGACAGTAGCATCCGCCTGAACCACTGGCTCAGCCCTGGCTTCCTCGACGGATGCCTTGGAGCCAAACTCCACCTTGTCCGCTGGAGTTGGCGCTGTCTTCTTGATCAAACAGATGAAGAAACCACCCGTGTTCTAGTTTTACAGACAACAACAGCACACACACACACGTCAGCTACAGCCTACTCGTATCCTTTCCAAAAAGAAGAAGACGTGTATCCTCACCTCATCATGTGGAACACAGCGCATGCATCGGTCCAAATGAAACTTGGCCGCCTCTTCGGTACTTGGTGGGAACATCGTCGCGCGCATGCGGTTCTTTGGGTTCTTGCGCGCCTCATTCGCTGGGTCGGCGAACTCGGCGTAGCTCTTGAACTCGGTGAGCTCGGCATCCAGAACTTTCCACGTGGATTTTCCTGGTCGGCGCTTGAGCAACGGCAACACATTGGTGACATCCACCAGCTCCAAGGCGCCTTGCGACCAACGGAGCATCTCCGCGACGATCGCTTCGTTCTCAATCGGGTTAAACGTGCACGTCGAGTAACACATGTAGCCGCCCACTTTCAACAGCGACACGCCACGCTTGGCGATGTCAAGCTGCAGCGTGTGCAATGCCATGCCATTCTTGGCGTCCCAGTTCTTCCAGATCATGGGGTTCTTGCGCAATGTTCCATCGCCACTGCAAGGCGCATCGCAAAGCACACGGTCGAAGAATCCATTCTGCTTTTCGGCTTCGCCACCGAAGAACGGAATGTTCTGGGCCTCGTGGCAGGTCACCACCAGCGCAGGTGACATGATTCGCTTACACTGCAGGCACACGTAGGGACATGTTAGCCACGTATATACTGTACTTTTGCGGGAGGCATGCGCACCTGATGGACAAGCATATAGGCTCGTTTCTGGTCGACATCGTTGGCGACGACCATTCCAGTCGGCAACTCGCCCGTGAGATGTTCTTGGGCGTGAAGCGACTCGAGAAGCTGCGTGGTCTTGGAGCCAGGAGCGGCACACATATCCAGCACTTTGTGGTGGGGTTCGACACCAAGCACAAGCGGTGGGATCATACTCACGGCTTCTTGGCGAGTGATGTTCCCACTGTCGGACAGCTCGACAAGCCATTTCTGGAAAGTCGAAAGCAGCTCAAGCTTGCGAATGCGGCGACGTTCGACCGACCACTGGAACCCTTGGTTGCCTGGGTACCATGGCATCGCACTGATCGGTGCGACTTCTTCGTCGTCAACGACCAAGCCATCAAACTGGAACTCCTCCTGGATGCGCTCGCGGATACTGAACAACAACAAGACGAGAGTGAGTGAGGACGCCGTATCCCCCTGCGTACGATACGAAATGAACCCTTACCGGTCGGCAAACGCGCACGAATTGTTGATACGGAAAGTCGTTGGCAACGGCTTGGCGAGGAATTGCATGAACTGGTCCCATTCGCTTGGCGGCACAACGTCTTGCGCCTGGTAGTACTTGATGAAGTTTTCGTTGGTGAACACAAACTCCGAGTACTTGTCGTCCTTGCCTTCGGCGTTCTGACGCCACTCGTCTTTGTTTTCGTTTCCCTCTCCGCGGGTCTTTTTGTTGCGGTAGAAGCGCGCGCCGCCACCGCCACCTCGCCGTCCACGCTTGCCCATTTTGCCCATGGTTGTTGTCGCTGTGCGATTGAATGATGTGGGGAAAATTGGTCGTTCACACTGGTTGGCGGACTGTAGCTCTTGGCCAAAAATACCGAAACTAGGTATGTGGTGACGCCAACAATGCACCCAAATGACCAGAGACTGCACCTTGTTTTGATACGTCAAATACGTTATATCAGTACCTCGAAAGTTTTGCATGATCTGCTCCATCATGCATGCCCGTAGTGCTTGCAGATGCGAGACCGCAAATATGTGTGTGCGAGGTGGTAAATAGAATAATGCACAGTTCGTGTTCAGTTCATAGTGAGAAGAAGTATACAATATACGTCCGAGGAAGCACGGTAATTCGTTTGCTTCCCTTGGGACGTCCTAAGCTAGTACGGCGGCGCAGACCGACACGTCGTCACGTTTGCCCAGCTTCTTGTGTGCGAACGCGAGCAGATTGGAGGCGCTGTAAAAGGCTAGTTGGCGCACCCGCTTTTCCTTGCTGAAGGCTGCGCGTGTGACCTCGAACGAAGGAATGCTTGTGCACTTGGCGCGGAAGGCTTCGTACTCTTCCTGGTCGAGACTTGTATTGGACTTGAGCTCTTCGACAGCGTCTCGACAGAACCCAGCAGCCGACACCGCGAATGGGATATAATGGTCGCAATTCGTGAATGTGTTGATGGCTAACTGGACGGTGCCTTTGGCGATCAGCTCTGCGTTAGTTGGATTCGAATCGACTGCGTCCAGCACTTGGTCGACAAAGAGATTGTCGTGCACGCCGTCCGAGAACAAGAGGCAGATATCGCCAGGCTCGTAATTGCTTGTTTGGATGTGGATATCCGAGACGTAGTTGATGGCTTGGTTACTGGAGACCACGGCTGGCACATTAAAGTCGTAGATGATCGAGTCGCTTTCAAAGACGACTTTGTCACCACGAAGCAACACGCACTTGCAGTCGCCAACAGTGAACACGTACATTTGCCGCGAGTGTTCATCGAAATACACGGCCGAAATGGTCGAATCCAGGCGGCCTTTACGCTTGGTGGACTTGCGCGCGTTCTTGGTCGCGATTTGCATGTATTGGCTGAACTCGTGGCTCTGGACGGCGCTGTCACGGGACCGTTTCTTCAGCTTGCCGAGCATCGTGAGCGTCTCTGCCACAAGAATACGCGCTAGCACGCCGGATGACTTCATGGTGCCGGATACACCGTCCGCGACGACCATGAAACCCGGTCCATACCCGACCGCGTCATCGCCGTGGTAACTGTGCTGCGCACTGCCCACCGACGAGAAAGCGGCCTTGCGTGGCAGACGCGCCGCGCTTCCGGAGGACGCAGCGCTCTGGGTCTTGCGCGGAATGGGCGACGCATCGGCAGGCGACTTGCAATTGCGCATCCGAGCGAGGAGGTACTGCGCTGCATTCATCGTGGATAATTATTTGTTGGCGAGTCGCCAACGTTGGCGTTGGTGCGTGGGCGTCTAAAGTGGGTTTGCGTTGTGCCACGGAATTTGAATCCACCACCAACAAAGCAAGCCAACACTTTCCCCCAACCGATATAGACCGTTTAGACTATAGACCGACTCGCGCGGCCTTTGTTTTTTTTCTGCTTCTTTTCCAGTGAAACTCACACCCGCCCACGGCTCAAAACTGAAAAAAGGAAACGCCGAAATCCCTTCGTGGGACGGTGGTGACGATTGGGATGTGGGCCTGCTGGTGCCACACCGTGTGGCACATCGGTGCTGCCGCCAAGAAATCCCCTCCCCTGTCCACAGTTGGACGAAAATGCCAACAATACAACGCAACACGGAGTCGCAGATTGGCTATTGCCACCGCTGATGGTGGCAGCAACGGGCTGTTGTACTTTCTTGTTCTGGTGGACACCTGTTCGTTCTTCGGAAATCGAAGAAAATCCACCAGTCGGTGGCAAACAATTTCTTGATTTGTATCGGTCAAGTGACACCCTGTGAGTAACAACGTTTTACACCAATCGAAAGTGGTCGATTGATGGAAAAGAACAGGGCGATCCACTCTCCCTCACGTTGCAGGTGTACCGTAGGTTGCACGAAGGTACGCAACTCCAGATTGATGCACACCTCTTCACGACAGGAATGGCGTCAGCAGGTTCACATGGTGCGCGCTTGAAGCTGCTGCTTCTCAGTGATCTTGACGGCCAGATCAACCGTGTAACTACTCTGTGTGAGCACATCGTGTGCTCACATGATGGTGATCTGGATGCGGTTCTTGTCTGTGGTGGGTTCGTTGCTGCACGCGGTCCAAACGAATACGCGAGAAACGAAGGCAACGCTGCTGCGGAGGGTGACATGATGGCGCTGATCTCGCGACTGGAAGCCATCGTATGTCGTGTTCTCTACGTCCCTGGAGAGGTAAGGACACTGAATGGGATACGAAGCGCATTCACTGCTGTCCAGGCAACCGGTTGCTAAGGCCTTAATTGGGGTACTCATTCTTATCTTGATTTGCAGAACGATCCTCCGTCAACCCGACCAACATGGGAAGAGGTAACGCCCAACCTGACCCAGTACTCTGTCAACTGCTTCGCAAAAACGGAAATTTTCCGACCTGGCGTTGGTGTAATGGGCGAAGAGCGATATATGAAGTACGTGCGACTCTAACATGAGCGCTGCAACCCTTTTCTGATGTTATTGCCTCTGTGTTTCATGGCAATCGTGCAGACTTGTTGGAGACGAACAGGACCCAGCTTTCGATTTGGATCTTCTGATCGTATTGCGCGACTCGGTTGCTGTGACTGCTCTTCCATTTGCTGAGAGCGAACGCATTGACTTTCATCACATTGAAGTCATTGGCGGTCCGCATCGGACGACTGGTGACACGACACCAATCATCTTCCCAGGTCGGGCATTCCCTCGTCACTCTCGTCACTATTGCCACGCATGATCGATGTTGCAGCAATCTCTGACTTGGCATGCTTTGGGTTGCTGTTATATTAGGCTCGCTGCGCTTGGGTCAGTTCAGTATTTTGGAGCTTGAGAAGCGCCTCACTGATGACTCCTGGGCGATCGTGTCGAGTCGCTTGCTGGAATTACCATACGTGGAAGAAGAGGAGTGATAACAATTCTGTACGAATGAACATAGAGATCATGTCGACCCTGTACAATGCAGTGCCGCATTGGTGGCAGGCGACCCCGATCATTCCCTGTCACCGTGATTGATTGACCATCATTCTGCAGCAACTTCGGATTTGCAGTGTAATTTACGAAAGTTTTTGTTCGCGAGCCCAACCCAATTTTCTTCTTTGGTCGGTAATATAACCCACGGTTGGTCAATAAATTTCCTCTCGAGACGACATGCATGCATTTTCGCGGGAAGAAGGAAAAGAAAAAACGAGAACAGGCGGTTGCTGTACTGTACCGTATCGCAACAAACAATGGTGGAGCAGTCGGCGCACGAGGCTCCGTTGGTCGCCATCCCAACGAGCACATCGTCCACATCTTCTCAGGGCGTTGACTTGTACGAACTGGAGCGTTTGCGCGTGCTTGTGCGCTTTGAATTTGACCGCGAAGCGACCCGTGACGAGCTGATCACAGCGTTGACACGGTGCCACAACAATACTCGCGAGGCGTACCATCTCCTGAAGGAACAGCGGCGGCAGCAACAGCTCGCAGCCAGTGCCGCGATGGTCGCAGCTGCAGCAACAACAGCGACCGGAGGAGGCGCAGCAGCAGCGCATACCGTTGTGTCGGCAGTAAGTGCAGCAGCAGCGGCGGTGGCAACAGCGACAGGCGCATCCAACACAACAAACAACGGCACAAAGCGCCGCAGCGAAGACGACGGCGACGTTGAGATGGACACTCCAACAAAGCGCCAGCGCGCTGTGGAAGAAGCCACCGTCGATTTGTCGCAAGAGGACGATGATGCCGAGATGACGCAAGTGACCCAACTGCAACTGTCCAATGCAGAAGCCACCGCCGGCAGAACGCACCAGTCCAGTGAACTTCTTGTGGACAAGGACCTTGCCAGTTGCACGATCACCGATATCGTCAGCAAGCTCCTCACGGGCCAGTACACGGCGACCGACGAGTCTGAGTGGCCTGCCGTAGTGGGTGATGCATTGATCGTGCAACATGGTAGCGATTTGGATCACCAACTTGTCGTTGTTGTGGAGGCACTCGCCAATACACTTCAGCATGTTGAATCGCTTGATGTGGCTGCAGTCCAAGGCGATGGCGTTACCCAGATCATGCAAGTCTTGCTGGAGATACCGCGGTTGGACCAGTACAACGTGGTACGTCTCTCTCTCTGTATGCAGCTGAGATACCAAAACAAAACAAAACAAAACAAAAATGCTCTTAACTAACTTTTATTGGGTTTTGTTTTTGCAGGCGCTGCAACTCTCACCATCCGACGAAGAACTCAACACACAGTTAGGCAACGTCGAGAACGCGTATGCTGTGATGCTCTCCGATGAGCTGACCAAGTCGCAGCGCGCGGACGCAGCCAAGAACGCGATCACGATGACCACCGACGCTTGTGCTTCTTGTATTGCGCGCCAAGAGTCCATTCGTGGTTGTATCCAGAAACTGCAAGCGCACTACCGCAAAGTGCGCAACAAGTTTGACGACCGCGAGAAAAAAACGACCGCGCAACTGGATCAAGCGCGACGAGACGTGGAGTCCACGGAGCGCGAGATGAACGAAGCGCGGGACGCTTGCCAGCAGCACGGACAAGCGCTCATGGAAGTCTATCAAATGCATCGTGACTCGCTGATTGACGAAGGCTATGTGGACACGGATGTTTTCTTTGAAGTGAACGCCAGCATCGTGCTGTCCCAGGATCCAAGTATCGTCCAACGGCGGCGCGCGCGTGAACAAAGCCACGAGCTGTTCCGAGTTCGCAAGCAAGAAGTGATGCGAGCCAACACGCGCTTGGAGTTTTATCAAAAGCTTCATGCGCTGTTGGATGCGGTCAAGCCCCGCGCTATGGAGTGGCTGAACGTGTGCAGCATGCGCACAAAAGAACTACGAGTGGTCGCGGTGCGTGAAGTGGAAGAGAAACTGAAGTCGTATCTGCCCAAGCTCACACAGTCGCTTCGACTACACTACGAGTTCCACACGATGCGGCAAGGGTTCGCCAAGCGCGATTGTGAAGTCCAAGAGAAAGCGCTGTTGGAGCACGAAGAATACTATGGCGATTTGGCACCAAGTACAAAGCAAGCCATCAAAGAGAAGATCCGCGAGTTCAACGGCGTGACCATCCGCTCCACGCAGCAAATGCGCGAGGTGGCGTCGCTGCAGAGGGATCTGTGGGAAGGGAAGCAGCGCCTCTTTTCGCCCGGTTTCTTTGCGGTGGTTGAGAGTGAGTACCGCAAACTGTGGGAAAACTTGGCGGGCGGCGCAAAAGATATGATGCGCGACTGTGTGAAGGCGATCAGCGGTGGGCGCGCGACCGCGCCATTGATCGGCCAACAGCCTCTGGCACGTCTTCCTCCGTCTGCACACAATTCAATGCCTGTCGTGGTCGCGGCTGGTGTGAAATTGGAAGTCACTGGCCAGTACCAGTTTGTGTCCCGGTTGGATTGTTCACAAGAATTGGTCGTCGTCCGCGGCTCCATGTCAACGCCAACGTCGCCGGTCGTGGATCTCACGGGCGATGCCGACGATGATGAGATGGATGGTGGTGGTGGTGGTGGTGGTCATGGGCAGTCGCTCACGGGTCGTGTCGATTTTGATATTCCATCCACTCGCATCACGTCAGCCCACCATGAACAGGCCACCAACTGCGTGGAGTTTGTGAGCCGCTCATCATCCGACATGGACGAGGAGGAGAAAGGCACCACCCCACAGCCTATGGCGGTGCAACAGCGGTTCCCAGTGGGCTCGGTTTTGTTTTCGCGAGTGAACATTTCGGATGACGAGACGCCTTTTTTCCGCTGCCAGGTCAAGGAAGTATTGGATGACGACAAGTATGTACTGGTGTACGATGAAGGCGACGAGTACACCATCTCGAGCGAATATCTTTTCACCAAAGACGAGGTAAATTTCCCCTCAGAATTTTTTGTTTGGTTATTGGGGCGGGAGAATGATGATTTTGATTTACTTTATGGCACTGTAGATGGACGATTTTCTGCGACCGCAAGACCACGAAGCGCATGCCACGGCCGGCGACGGACCAGGCTGCACGATCATGTAGATTGTTTGTTTGATACCAGTGCAAGTAGTTTATGTCTGTGATAGTGTGCCGAGATGATTTTTATCGTTTGAGAGATCGTCAAACAGCTTCTTTTTTTCCCTGTATGTGTGTGTTCGGCCATGGCCAGCTCTTCTGCTTCGGCCTGGAGCCACTTGCCTTCGGCCTCCACGCTCTCTCTATCTCTCTGTGACCCTGCCCACAAGGTATCATCAGAACACCAAGTCGTGCTCTATCCATACTATGGTACCGTATAAAAAAAAGAAGCAAAAACAGGAATCAAAATCCGCTAGTTCTTGCCAAATCTTGTGGTTTGTTTTCTTGTCCGAGCTATGCAATACGCCTACCTACACCACTCACCCAGCCAGCCAGAGACCCAGTGAGCCAGCCAGCACCATCCTTTCATCCTTTCGAGTCTGTGGGCCGAGTTTTTTACACCAGTGGCTGCAAGTCCATTTCTACGAGCGACGTCGGGTTGAGCAATTCAAAGTTGCGCAACACTTTTGGGTGGAGCACCCCGAACGCGCCAAGCTTAAGCGGCGCTTGGTCTTTGCGGTACAGCATGATATCCGCGCACCGTCCTGGGAAAAATGTTGGCTCGCTCGATGGCTCGATCGCGTAATACTCTGGCAGCGTCTTGACATGCGCTGGGTCTTCCAGCAGGCAACGCACGCCGAGCAACTGGAAGATCCGGTCCACGAGCCCATGGATCACTTCAAATCCATCGGTGTGGCCCGTGTAGGACGCACAAATGCGACGCACGTTGCTCGCACCGACGTCCGACTCGTTGTCCAGCACGACGACATCCGAGACTTCAAAAAGCTTGAGCCCGTCCTTGACCGACATCGACTTGTTGTTCTGGATGGTCTTGAGCACACCGGGGATCATGGACGTGCGCACGACTTCAAACTCAATGGTCGCCGGGTTGGACAACACGACCGCGCTGTTGCCATCGTCGACGCGGTTGAGAAACTTGAAGTTTTCGTCGTGCGAGCAGAGCCCATGGGTGAGCAGCTCAATGTACCCGGCGCGGCTGATCTCATCACGCAGCAAGTCGCCCAATTTGTTGAGCGGCTGCGCGCCACCGATCGTCATAGTCGATGGGATCGTCAACGGGATATTGTTGAACCCGTAGGCGATGGCCACATCTTCAATGACATCGACCGCGTGGAGGATATCCGACCGCGTTGGCGGCACATCCACCAAGATGCGCTGCTTATCAGACGACGCCTTTGCCGCGAGCTGCATCTTGTCACAAAGCTGACAGATCCGCTCAATATCCAAGTTGATCGGGTCGCGTTTGCCGAAAAGCATGGAGAAAATGTCTTTGACGTTGACTTCGACCGAGCGGTTGCTCAGATTGGGCGTTTGTTCGTTTGGTGACGCGCCGCTTTCGTACACGATATCGACCGGCTCCACGGTGAACGGCTGCGCGCAATACTCGGAAAACATGGCGATGACCGTGTTCAACACGACGTGGCCCTTGGTGATATCGGTCGCAGTACACTCGATCAAGACGTTCTTGGTCGCGAGCGTGATCTTGGAGTGTTCGCTGTTGATGATCGGTGGAAGAGACAGCACGACGCCGTTTTTGTCCGTGATCACTGGGTACACGGGCGAGTCGTAGATGATATCCGTGTACGGCTTGAGATGCTTGACATCCACGTTGGTGCGGTAAAAGTCGAGCAAATCTTTGCCTTGGAAAGCACGCGATTGGCTCAGCGGCGTGAACTTGATCTCCTGCGGTGGAAGCGCCTGTTGTATCGAGAAGAACACTTGTGTGAGTGTCTTGGTGGTCACGGCGTGTTGATATACATGGTAGGGAAATGTGCGTACGTACGTTGTAGGTGAATGGACCTTCGATGGTGTCCAAGTCGTGGGTGCCAATGGCGACCAGCGTGCGGCGACGGCAAATGTTCTGGTGGAGCTTGTCCTGCAGATCAATAAAGCTGTCGATATACATACACACACAAAGTCAGCCTTACTCTCTCTCTGTCTCTGTCACTCAAACGCTGTTCTCTTTTCGTACCTGTCGTAACGCTCCTGCGTAAACTGCACATTGCGAAGAATCGCCGACACGACAAACGGACGGATCAACTACGTTCCGTAAAAAGCCACATACAAAGAACCAACGTAATGACGAGTCAGTGTACCACCATATAAAAAGGCAGACCAAGAAGCGTACCTTGGTGTTGGGCTTGACCGTGATCTGGTGCGGGGGCACGCCACCCGCGCGAGGCACGAGCTTGTAAAGCGGCGGCTTCTCTTTCTGCAGGAAGATGCGCAGCGCGCGCGCGATGCCTTCCACGCAGAGCAAGTCGTACCGGTTGGCTGGCACATCGATCTTGTACAGCACGGCGTCCGAGAGCGACTCGTTCTTGTCGGTCTTGCCTTGCTCGCGCTGCTTGAGCGCGCGCTCGCTCGTGATATCGTCCAGTTCGATGCCGAATTCAAAGCACAAGTGGTCGAACTCTTCGTCCGTGAAGCTTTGGCCCATGGCCGCGAAGAGCTCGTCGCGCTTGACTCCTACCGTTGGCATGTTTATTCCGTTCTTGTCGCTTTCTTGTTCCTCAACGCGTCTTGGATCAGTTTGGTCGGAAAAAGCGAGCAAGTTCGTGTGGCTCCGATCGGGAGTACTGAAATTAGATAGGTATTCCAAAGATTGATTAGGTTAGTTTGGTTTAGTTTGGTGAAGGTCACTATACTGAGATCATACAGGCGAATTAGTGACATTGCGCGATTATCATCCGCACATAAAGATGTTGCGGTCAATGCGAAATGCGTGGCGGCGCAAGAAAGTCGACCGAGCGCGCGAAGCCAGCGTGGTACTGCAATTCATGACTACTGCTGATACGATCTCTTTGATTGACAACTTACTGCACATGTGTGTTTCCCGCAGGCACTAGATGGCGTGCTGTCGGAAATGCGGCAGCTTGGCCATCGCACGACTTTGGAAGAGGTAGGACGTGTTGCATAGCGCAAGCGCCACTCATATACTCTATGCACGCGCATGTGCCAAACGGCTGACTTATTGTATTTCCATATTTGGTTATGCAGTTTCAGGACTCGCCGATGGTCGCGAAGATTGAGAGTGAGAAGAAATTCTATAACCTTGGCTCGATCATCTACAACAACGCGAATGGCAACGCTGAAGAAGTGCAAAAGGCGCTGTTTTTATGGCGCAAGGCGATGAAAATGGTGTGTTCTCATTGGCCACCATTGTGTCTAAGAGAACTATTGTTTTGAGCTCATGGCTGTGGGCTTTACGTAGGGAAGTATCCCAGCCAAATACAGCGTCGCAATGTGTATGAAGAATGGCGTTGGTATGAAAGAACGCGATATCAAGTCGGCCGTCAAGTATTTCCATGATGTACGAGCAGCCCTCAGTTGTATACGACTCTGTGGGACCGGTAATACTAAGTTGGATATATTCGGAATGAACTATTCTGTAGTTGGCCGAGACGGGCCACAAGTGGGGGATGTTTGGCTATGCTGATGCGCTCAGCAAGGGCGAAGGCACGCGCAAAGACCCACGGAAGGCCTTTGAGCTTTTTCTCAAAGCCGCGCAAGCAAATGTCCCACCGGCGTTCCTGAACGTCGCGAATATGTACCTCTCTGGCACGGGGGTCGCCAAGGTACGATGAACGTGGAGCTGTTTAATGTATGGGCATCGTGAGACTGACGCCTATGGTGGCGTGGTGGAATGTGGAATTTGGCCCTTGCAGAATGAAGCTGAAGGCGCCAAGTGGCTGCAACAGGCAGCGGAAACGGGCGATCCACAAGCGAAATCCGTGCTCGCCGAGCTCTTGTTCCACGGTCGCGGGGTGCCGAAAGACGTCAAGAAGGCCGTGCTGCTGTACCAGCAAGCCGCTGTGCGTGGCGTAGTCACCGCGCAATTCAACCTCGGCGTCTTGTACTTGACTGGCGACGGCGGCGTCGCGAAGGACAGTCTGCAGGCCGAAGCTCTCTTCCGAGCCGCAGCCGACAAAGGATTCGTCATGGCGATGGTCAATTTGGCGCAAATGTACCGCACAGGCTACGACGACGTCCCACAGGATGTGGCGTTGGCGAAGAAGTGGCTAGAACTCGCTGCGCCGCATGACGCACACGCGAAGGAGCTCTTGGAATTTTTCGACGATGACAGCGCCAGTACGGTGGCTACCTGAGGCTACGTTCACTAAACAAGACGTGTTTTTTTTGGAAAGATTGTCTATGATATTTTTGTTCTTATTCTTCTTCTGCAGTGAAAACAACAAAGAAATACCTACGCGAGCCCAGTGACAGAGAGAGTCGCTTGGATCGTGCAAGCGACACACACAATGGAGCTCACGACAAAGATGATCCACGCTGTGAGACGGCGGTGGTCGGAGTGGGGTTTCTTGTGGCGGATCACGGCGTACGACACACACGGCAGCACGTACGAGATGAGCAAACCAACCGTCGAGCCCATGATATTCCACACGACCGCAACACCTGGCAGGATCAGTGCGAGCGTTGTCGTGCCCACCAGGATCACAATCGTCAAAAGCACGTGGAACGCTGTCGGACTGAGAAGCGGGACCGTTGGCTCTGCCACTGCGCGTGTGGCTGTCGGCGTCGTGAGCAAACGGAGCTCTTCACTTGTGGCATGGCGCTTGGCGGACTGGATGAAACCGTGGACGTAATTGCCAAGGCGGATCGTGTTCAAACGGCACGGCTGAATCAGCAGCGGCATACTCAGCAAGATCGTGACAAGCAGACCGACGCGGCCGACGTTGACAAGATGGTCGTCGCGTTGAAAGTTGTTGAGGATGTCATCCTGGACGCCGCCTGGAAGCCGGTAGGCAAAGAAATAGCCAGTGAAGCCCACCACCGTGTAGAAGAGCCATGTGGAAAACATGGTGCAAGACACAATCTTCTTCAAGCGTCGTCGCGTCGGTTTCTGGAGTTCGCGGTAGACGGGCAGCACATTGAAATGGCACAAAAACGAGACGCTGATGATCGGGAACGCGTAGATCGGATCTTTCCAGTTGTCTGGGAACCACTTGATGGGCACGTCTTCACGGATCAAGATCGCATCCTGTGGCCGCGTGTGGCTGCCGCGCACAGTGATGGCGACGGCCAGCACGAACACCGACAAGAGACTGAAAATCGAGGTGAACCGCAGCGCGTCCATGGACTTGGCAAACAAAAACGGGGAGACCGTCGCGATACACAGAATCGTGAGCACGTTTTGTTCAGCGACCACGAGTGCGCGGCCGTAAATAAACTCGGCGCCAAGCGAGCCGACCAGGTCCTTGACCAAGATCGTGTACGCGACCATGGTGAGAAACGTGAGCATGACCAGCAAGATCACGGTGGCCAAGCCCGCGCGAACGCCCAGCGCCTTGCGCACGACTTGTTCGTAGGTGGTCACGCCTCCGCGGCGGCTGCTGCTCACGATCACATACAAACTGAAATTGGACGCCGCGGCCGAGACGACCATGAGCACGACCGCGAGGACGAGCCCACACTTGTCGAATGCGTACGGAAGAGAGAGCACACCGCCGCCGATGATCGTGCTCACGAGGTTGAAGATGGCGGACCGCGCGCTTGCAGTGCGCTCGGTGCTGTGCGGGCCAGGCGAAAAAAACTCGTGGCTTCCGCGATTCCGTTCGTATCGGTAGTTGCCGGCTTCGATCATCGCTGGTGCCGCGGCATCTGCTGGCTTGGCGGTGGATGTGGGCACATCCACGAACACGGAATCCTTGGTCATCGTCGCAATGCTATTAGTACTTAGGCCCTTACTGGAGCGTCAGATTTGCTGCCGGTACAATGGTGCTGGCGGTGGCGGTGATACACGAAGCAGCGTGTCCTTTGATGTGATGAATTGCTGATGATGTGTGTCGTGGCAGAGACACGGAGTTGCTGACACAGGTTCAAGAAGGTGTACAGTGTATGATCGGATAAGTACGATCTCAGAATTGTCAGAACATCGTTGATTGGCCAAACATATTCGGAACGTTTGATTGGCTGTAAGTAAAAATGGAACTGGATTGGTCAATAACTAGGAGTCAGCTGATTGGGCGAAAATAGACAATGATATCATGGAGAAAAGGATCGAAAACGCTTCAAGAGAAATCCCAACCCCGCAGTATACGTCGCCGGCATGGAGATACCGGAACGATCCACGCCGCCTGTTGATGGGGCCAATGCGCGTGTTGTTCCCTATGGAGAGAAATGGGCGATTTCATTTGGCATGGGCGATGCGTCCGTGCGCGCAGCATTACGGGCACGGTACGAGCTGCTGAAGGAGACATTGGTGTTCAAAATGGATGCCCAAGACATCACCGATCCGCTCGGCGCTTTCGCCACCATGGAGACGACAGCAGCGGCGTCAGACGATACCTGCATCGATGCCGAGTCCAATATGGGCACAGCATCCACAAGTGGCCACGAGCGCGCGAGCTGGTCGCAGTTCTACAATGACGAGAACTTGCTGCAAGCGATCAACACGGACCTCGACCGACTGTATCCAGCGGGCAATGAAGTGTTTTTCCAGAACGAAAAATACCTCAATGTGTTGCGCCAAGTGCTTTTTGTGTGGTGCAAAATGCACCCGGATGTGTCGTACCGCCAAGGCATGCATGACGTCGTCGCCGTCGTTTTCTACGCCTTCTTGCTGGATCGCAAGGCCAAGCCCGCCGCCAGTGATCCAGATGAGACCCCAAGCAATGACAATGGAAATGATCTCTTCGGTACAGTACCAACGCCAAATGATACGCCGTCTCTGTCCCCACAGCATGATGAGGAGAGCGAGGTGGTCTTGCCCGCTACCATTGAGGCGGATACATTCCTGGTGTTTGAAGCGATCATGGTCTACCTCAAGCCATTCTACGAGATCGTGAAGACGGCGTATCAAGAACAACGCTCTTCTCGCGCGTTATCTAGCGACGACGAGCCACGTCTGTTTTCAAGCTTCTCTGGAACAGAAAACAACGATCCCAATGAGCTCTTTGGTGGCCCAGCCACCGTCACCTCCACCACCAACAGTCATGCAGCAGAGGAGCCACGTAAACCCAAGCCAGCGCTCCACCAACTTTGCTACCACATCCAGTACGAACTCTTGGAACAAAAAGACCCACAACTGTTTTATCACTTGCAAAACCTGGAGATCGTGCCAGAGACGTACTGCTTGCGATGGATCCGGCTCTTATTCGCGCGCGAGTACACTTTTGACGCACTGCTCCATGTCTGGG
This sequence comes from Pythium monospermum, assembly GCA_023336165.1. NCBI lineage: Eukaryota > Oomycota > Peronosporomycetes > Pythiales > Pythiaceae > Pythium > Pythium monospermum. The sequence continues at coordinate 44,962 of JAADWJ010000003.1, forward strand.
ACGGGCTCATCATCGACCGCAACCGACGACCTCTTCAGTATCCTGCTCACGGTCGCCACGATGCTGGCGCACAACTGCTGCATAATCTGCCTCATCTTGCTGATGGCAGCAGCAGCAGCACGGACCGCAACGAAGAAGAAGACGCAAAATGGATCGGATTCCCACTGCTTCGCTATCTTTGTGTCGCCAAGCTGCTGCAAATGTCGCGAGACCTTCGCCGAGCTGATAATACTGGCTGTTTGCGGTTGCTCATGCACTCGTTTGATGCCGACGAGATTGAAAGCGTTGCTCACCATGAACAGAGCGCCGTGGAGCTGGTCCGCTTTGCGCAGCTTTTGCAAAACCCCATGCTGCAGCAACTCGACAAATCAGAGGCAGGTGGTTCCAGTACCGGCATTGACGTGGTCGAGTTTGGGCCTGGATCGTTAGGAATCGTACTCACGGCTGCCAAGAACCCGTTTGAAACGCGGCTCGCAGTGAAAGACTTTGCGTCGGATCCGTCCACTGGTGGTGGCCCCGGACAAGCCCAACGCAGCGGTCGCGTGCGGATCGGCGACTTGCTCGAGTCGATCAACGGTGTCCCCATCGTGAACGTCACGACCGAAGAAGTCAAGCGTCATATCCAACTGATCGCACGGCCGCTGTACATGGGGTTCCGCCACTGTGGTCTTGTCGGTGGTGTTGGTGGTAGTGAGGGCGACCACGTGCCGCTTTCTTTGCTTTCGCCACCGCGCGGCGTCAACACGCACACAACGAACGGCACGGAAGCCGACGTGTTGCTGCCCGTGTTCTTGCCTGGCGAGCTTTGCTACGCCAACGTGGAGACGAGCATGCAGAAATTCTCGCTGCTTCAAGACGGCTCGTGTCTCGCGCATTTCATCAGTGGCAAATTTTACATCACCAACTACCGGTGCATCTTCACGCGGCTGTTGAGCCCGACGGAAGTCGACTGGCAAGTGCCCGTGCTGTCGATCGTGTCCATCGATGGCTCCGAGACGCCGACCCCGATGGCAGGCGCATCGGCCATGGACCATGCACAGGCGGTGCTGGGCTTCTCCCCCATGAGCGAGGACAATACCCACCACAGCGTCGTGGTGCGCTGCAAAGACGCGCAAGTCGCACGGCTTTCGTTTACGAACTACTCCGACTACAGCAAGCTCTTCAAGTGTCTTTCGTATCTAGCGTTCCCAACCACGCTGCTCGACGCGTTTTGCTTTGCGTACACACCGACCATCGCGCCATCTGATGAAGTGCCCTTTGATCTTCGCCGCGAGTACCGTCGCATTGGTCTTCTCGATTACCCGGACAGGTTGCGCTGTATCGACCAGTCGGCTCGCTATGATCTCTGTGAGACGTACCCACAGCATCTGATCGTACCGGCCGATATGTCGGACAGCAAAATCAAATCCGCAGCGGCTTTCCGATCGCATAACCGACTTCCCGTCGTCTGCTGGGTGCACCGCAAAAATGGCGCGACCATCAGTCGCTCGGCACAGCCGCTTGTGGGTCTCAAATCAAACCGCTCGATGGACGATGAGCTGCTCGTGCGCCATTTGTGCTGCTCTGGCAATTTGCATTCCTTTGGGCGGTACATCATCATGGATGCACGCAGCCAACTGGCAGCCGTCGGCAACAAGGCGCTCGGCAAAGGCACTGAGATCCCTGCCAACTACCGTGGCGCCAAGCTCGTGTTCATGAACATTGACAACATCCACGCGATTCGGCAAAGTCTGCAGGCGATCACATCGGTCTTTGAGCCGCGCAAAGGAATCAGTGAGAGTGACTCGTCGGCCAGCTTTTACGGCAAGGTGGACAGCTCTGGGTGGCTGCGCCACGTGCGACTCATCCTCAAGGCCTCGGCCGAGCTCGCGCAGTCGGTCCATTGTGGCGTCTCGGTGCTCACCCACTGCAGCGATGGCTGGGATCGCACGGCGCAAATGGTTTCTCTCGCGGAACTCATGCTGGACGCCCACTACCGGACGCTGCGTGGGTTTCAAGTGCTCATTGAAAAAGAGTGGTGCAGCTTTGGCCACCAGTTTGCGGCACGGTGTGGCCACGCACGCAGCGACGCGAGCAACGACCAGCGGTCGCCCGTGTTTTTGCTGTGGCTGGACTGTGTGTGGCAATTTGTTCGCCAGTTCCCGAGTGAGTGCGAGTTCAATGAGAATTTGATTTTGACGCTGGCCGACAATGTGTTTTCGTGCAAGTACGGCACGTTTATGTTTGACTGCGAGCGGCAACGGTGCGTATAGAAAGCGTTGACGTATTGTACTACTGGTGGTGGCTCTTCCGACACTGACTGTATGCTTACTGTTTATAATGCTACAGGAAAGAGTTCTTCGCCAAGCACCGCGCTCATTCCATCTGGAGCGACGTCAACAGCCACGTGGAGCGGTACACCAACCCGTTGTATGCCCCGTCAAGCGAAGTGCCGTTGCTGGTGCCTAGCACGCTGTCCAAAAACATCAAGTACGTAGGTTTTTTTTTACATGTAGTTGAGTGTGGAATGCTGCGTGAACTGATAAGGTGTGTTGATTACAGGTTGTGGAAGGGCTACTTTTGCCGCTGGGATACGACTTTCCTTCCGCCAGTTCCGGCGTTCCAGTTCTATTGAGATATTCTCTCGATATACTCTGCAGATCGAACACATAGTGCAGGATCGATCCATTCGTATTGTACCCGTTGGCCATGATTTGATTTGCATGAACCAAATGACCGTGAAAATGTGATGTGAATTTGAGAGATCAATGCTGCATTTTGCCTCATTAAAATACTACTATTTTATTTTTCATTCGTTTTTATTTTTATTTTCGATTTTTGTGAAAAATCGAAAATTTGTACCGGTATCATACCGGTAATATATTTTTGCGGGATGAAACGCTTGATATTTTTCCTGGAAGAAAAGTCACTTCGCCCCAATTTTATTGATGTGGAATGAAGAATGGAACTGTCGCGCTGAACGCTCCAACCAACGTCAACACGGAACATAGACACTGGTGACCACGCAGCCCTCAACTACATGCTGTGTGGGCTGTGCTAATTTTTGCAAGTTTCATTTGAGTTGCGAGGCGAAACAGAGTCCCCCATTTCATTTTACTCGATGGACGTGGAGCGCTTCAAGCGCCAGCAAAGCGGCGGCGCGGTCGCGCGGAAGCGGCCCTTTTCCGTGGTTCCAAACGAGTTTGTGGTCCCAGCACGTGTGCAAGTGCAGCGCCTGATGCCTGTGTGGATGGCCAAGGTGCGCTGGCTCGCACTGCGCGGCTCCAAGTCACCGATCCTTGCTGTGTATCGCCAAGTTTCGTCCTTCGTCATGGGGGAAAACCCAATGCGCGTGATGCTTCTCGGTGCAGATACAAAGCTACACGTAGCAGGCGAGAAAGGCATGGTCATCACGAGCTCACGTGTGCAGCGCAATGATACGTGGACGCTCGGTTTTGAGTCCAGTGGACAGCGGAAGCGCATGTACGAGTCCATCAAGACGTGGGTCGAGTTGAGCATGTTTCTGCAGTGTCTCGAGGGCTTTAAGAGCATCTCCCAAAGCCACTGTTCGGCTGTGTATCGCTGCCACGATAGAGACGACCCAAAGCACCAGTACGCGTTGAAACGGGTGAACCGCGTCAAGTGCTGCAACGAAATCCAAGTCACCGAGAAGCTCACAAACGTGGACGCTCTTCAGCCGTACGTCGCGCAGTACGTGTTCATGTTTGAAGACAACAAGGACAATTCCGTGACAATCGCGATGAAGTACTACAGAGGCGGATCCTTGGCGGACCGGATACGAGAGTTTGGCGCACTACCGGACAGTATCGTGCGCAAAGTCATGGCCTCACTGTGTATCGTTCTCTTTTCGCTCCACCAACATGGCATCCTCCATCTTGATGTCAAGGCGGCCAACATTCTCTTTGACGCAGATAGTTCGCGCAGTTTCCACAATTTGAAGCTTGTGGATTTTGGCAGCAGCAGACTGCGTTCAAGTGCGGACCAGGCGTCCTCGCAACAGCCACCAGAGATGTCGGGAACGTACGGCTGCATGGCGCCCGAGCGGTTCGATGGGCGAGACGGACCCGCGGCTGATGTGTACAGTGCCGGCGTCGTGCTGTACCACATGGTCGTGGGTGAGATCCCGTTCTCGGGCAACGACACCTACCAGATCATGGCCAGGAATATGAATGGCATCGTCAGCTTTGCTCAGCCACAATGGCAACGCGTATCCACCCAAATCCGCCAGCTCGCCGAGCGGATGCTGGAAAAGGACCCTGGCACACGCATCACGCTGCAAGAGATCCTCAAGCTTTCCTGGCTCTTCCAGACCCACTCCAAGAACGACAAGTTGACACAAGAGACGTCACCACCACTACCGTTTTCAGCGTACATGACGCGCAGCGATCCCTTTGCTTTCTTCGCATGAAGAAGGAGCACTGATGTATTCCCATTATTGCCATCAATTTGGCCCTCAACAACCAGCAATTTCCATAACGAATTCTAATTGGCTTAAATAGCAACGATATTAACTCATTCTGGTTTGGACCAATCAAATTGCGCTTGAAGTGACTTGGAAGTTGGCCCAAAGGAAACGCACCGTCCACACAAAACAAAATTTGGCAGAAGAAGTTCTTCATGGGGTCGCGACGGATGACGACGTCGTATGCCGGTGGAGAGCGGACAGCGGAGCGCGAGTATGATCTGCAACGGAATGGCGGAGGGGCAGAAGCGCCGGCGGAGGACGCAGTGACCGTCGCGGCATCTGCACGGCGCCCAAGTGGCGTTGTGATGGGTGGTAGCCATCACTTGTTCCACACCGTGTCGACGTCGACGCCAACGGACAAGAGGCTCGCCCTCTTGCGCGGTCGTGTGGATGGAAGACCGCTCGTTGCGCCGTTGCCGCCACGGCGACAGGACTCCCTGCGTCGCGGTGGCTCGCATAGTGGTAATACTGTGGAAGCGCGAAGCAACCAAGACCAAGAACAAGACGACGAGTTGCCTTTGGACAATGACGAGTCGTGCAGTGGGTTGCAAGAGTCCAAGTATGATGAGCAACGTGCAGGCGAGACTACGTTAACGCGTCGCATGTACAAAGGCAGGCGCAAGCCCAGTGAGGCGTCCTATGCGAGCAGCAACGGCTCCAGTCTCGTGTTCAGCGCCGAGCGCACGCGCGTAAGCGGCGCCACCAATGTCCGTGAGGATATACTCTCACGCGTCGCGACGCTCAAAGTATTGCTGGATGAAGGCTTCTTATCCCAGCAAGAGTATGACCGGTACGTACAGTCCTCTTATGAAGCTTCTTTTCTTTGGATTTCTCACCGTGTCAAACGGAAAATGTTTTTTATTGATCAGCCGCAAGCATGCGATCATCGATGAGCTCACGTTTGCGTCCAACAACTTGTCGGTACGCAGAAGCGAAGTGCGCACAGAACAGCGTCGCCCCATTACACCCCAAAACGGTACAGGATCCCCGGTGTCCCCATTTTGGCGGCGACATACACGCTAATATGAAACAACCTTACGCTAATCGTAGGGCTGCCGCTGATCGTGCCACACGTACCAAACTTTCGCGATCTCTCTCCAGAAGTCTCCACAAAGCATATCTTTGACTTTGATGAGCGCAAGTGGAGCACATCGCAAGTCTACGTGACGCTGGATGAGACCCCGTTCAGCAAAGGAAGCCTGCGCGTCGTGTACCATCTCCAAGACTTGAACGAAGTCCAGTTTGACGGCAGCTACGTGGCCAAAGTCGCGATCGATCCGGATGAGGACCCGCAAACGTATTTCCGCGATATTGAGCTCCAAGCGCATTGTGCGCACTACGCCGACTTGTACAATTCGTACCACCCACCGAAACGCATCGAGTTTTTGAAAGCCTGGGTGCTGGAGCTGACCGAACGGTACCGTAACAACGCTCGCAAGTGCCCATTCCGTGTGCGCAGAAACTGATGGCTTGTTGTTGTTGTTGTTGTTGTTGTAGCGGTGGTGTGTTGTGTGCAGTGGAAGAGTACATCATGGGCGACTACCGCAAGCACAACAACAATTTCGGAAGTGTGAGCGACGACGAGCGCAATACACCACAAGCGTTTTCCCATTTCACGTACGAAGCGTCCAACCACGAACTGCTTGCGGTGGATATCCAAGGCGTCGGCGACAAGTACACGGACCCACAGATCCACACACTCAACGGCCACGATTTCGGCAAAGGCAACTTGGGCGCGTTGGGTTTCCAGAAATTTCTTTCGTCGCATCGATGCAACTCCATCTGCCGCTACCTCAAGTTGCCACAAGTGAATCCAAAGGACCGCCATGCCGACCGTGGCACGCTCCCATTGCAGGAGCTGATGAACCGTGATCACGTGCGACCGACTCGGTTTGATTCCAAGCACTACTACGAGCAATCGCCGATGTTGCAAAAATATATCAGCCACTGCCGAGAGCTGGAAGACGAACACCACCACGGACCCCTCAAAAGAGAAAGCGGAGCAAAGAAGGCATGGAAAGAGCACTTGTGCGCCGGCCACTCGTTATGTGGGTGTTGCATTCAGTAGTTTGTCGTCTTTTTGTTGTTGGATCGTTTTTGCCATACATGAAGTAGTAAGAAGAAGTGAAATCCCTCAAAAGTAATATCTTGAATTAAAAACAAAATTATATCTCTACTTGGTCTCTTCTTGGTGATCAAAAAGGCTCAGAACGGATCCAAACAGCGAGTCCGCAAACGCTTCCAGTGAGAACAATGCACGTGCGCGATGTTTGCCTTTCTTTCCCATGGTATCGACATACGCGCTCTGTGCCTGTCCGCACACTTTGGCCATGGCACCCGCAAACGCTTCGGGCTCGGCTTCACATAAAAAGCCCGTTTCGCCATCCACAATTGACTCTAGTGGACCGCCGCTTGCGACAGCGACCACTGGTGTGCCACAGGTCATGGCCTCGACGGGCACGATGCCAAAGTGTTCTTTGTCAGGCGTGTAAATGACCGCGGCCGACGTGGAAAGCAATTCTTTCTTCATCAAATCCGAGACCGACGTGCGAAACTCCACGTGGTTCTGAAGAGAATGCTTGGCGACTTCATGTTGCAACTCTTTTAGATGTTCAATGTTTTCCACGTTCTGTGGATCGTAGCCACCGGCCACGATCAGACGCACCGAGTCAAAGACATCAGCTGCCACGAGTGTCTTCATCTTGGCCAGTGCGTGGATCGCTAGCGCCACGTTTTTCTTGCGTTCGAACCGATTTAACGACACAAATTGGTGAAGATTCCTTGGTTGCGAGGGCTTGAAATGGTCAAAGACACTCACATCAACTGGTGGGTACAGGATGCCCAGCTCACGGTCTTGGAGACGACGAAAGGATTGCTGAAACACAGCGCGCGTAAACTTGCTGTTCACCACGATGAGATCCGGACACGCGGTGGTGATTTCTTCCAGTGTATCAAGTGGCCAACGGTACAGCGCCTTGAGTTTGGAACTCGACTTGGCCACGAGCAGTTTATCTGGGTAGTGGCCATAGAACAACACCGGTTTGCCGAGAAAACGCAGGAACGGGATGGACACCGAGACTTGGTCCACAAAGAACGCGTCGGTGTCGCTTTTGTATGCAACAGAAATCACCAGAGTGACGTAGAGGATGCGCAGGATCGCGCAGAACGCGTACAACTTGCCCGCGATGGTCTTTGGTAGCCAGTCCCCGTGGACGCGGATACATTTTGCAAGTGCACCGTCGCCGCGCGTCTCTTCAAAGCAGTGTGATACGTCATGGTGGGCCGTGAAGATGGTCACGTGGACTCCTTTTTTTTGGAGCGCAAGCGCCGCGTTCACGACAAGGTTCTCGGCGCCGCCGATCCCAAAATCGGGATGAAGAAACGCGACACGGAGCGGGTGTTGTGTCGCGCTCGAGTCGCGTGTGGGCTTCACGGTGGTGGAGATGCCAACATAGAATGCGTACGCTATAAGCGCTGACAAGAGCAGCAGTGGCAGAAGCACCACGAGTGACAGCGCGACCACCGCATCCTCTGAGGAGAGCAGCACCATTATGCTTTGGGCAAGTGTCGTGATGCCGCGATGAGCGAAAAAGTTGGCGACAAACAAAACCCCCAATTACCCACCTGGAAACTGAATACCTGTCAAACCGGATACGTGTCACCATAATTGTGGACCTGGATCAGAATCACGCTGGTCAATAACCTGCGTAATATGACTCCGCAGGATCGATGTTGACCCATGTGCATGGTTCGTCAGTTCCGCCAGCGCACATGGCATGTAATGATCCTGATGCCGTTGGTTTCGCTACTCATCCGAGGCTTCGTCTCCAAGGCAGTTGGCTTTGCCTATATTAGTTTGCACTATTTCAAGCAGACGTGCGGGTCTATTTTTTATTTTAAATTATATATACTGCACACAAAAACTTAGGCGTACATTCTTGATGTCGCATATCATCGGCATAGATTCGTGAGCGCAAAAGATTGAGACCTTGAGCGCACCATCTCTTCATGTGGGCAGCACCTCGCACCATCATGAGAAGCGAGGGCGCTGCCGGCGGCACCGGTTCCTCACTGTGGCTCTACGAACTCGTGCCACTCGTGGAGCTTCCCGAACTTGATCTCTCTATCTCTATCAAATCGCGGTTCGTGCGTTCGGCGCGGGTGCTTCGCATTATGAGCGTCATGATCGACTCTCCCTTTACGTTTTTGGCCTACGTCGCCTACATCATCCTTTGTCTGATCGCGTTTGTGACGCCGTCATCCACTGGCCGAGTGATCGCAGTCGTTGCCTTTATGATTGGGATCGTGCCGGCCGTGATCTCCTTCAGTATGCTTCGCTACGAAATGGTCGTCATGCTTTGCCAGACGTACGATATTTGGTTCTTCGGTGTTCTCTCGACGGTCGTCTCCATCGTGCTCGTGCTGCTACTCAACGACGTGCGAGGGCTGCTCATGTTCCACTCGTGGGTTCTCTTCGTTTTTAATATTTTCATTGACGCCAACTTGTTCAATATGCGGCGGATTTGGATCGGAAATGTCATGTCCATCGCCATGTGTCTCACCATTGCGCTCTGCGTGAGTGGCAACATTACCGACGCACTGCACCAATTCGACGTCTTGACCACCAAAACCAAGCGCTCGCTTTCCGCGTCGTCGGTCGCGCGAGACGGCTTGTTGTCAATGACAGCAGTGGTGCTGCGCAATGTGTTTCGCCAACGGCATTATGTCTCGCGCAAGGTCTCATCATCTGCATCCACACCTTCCATACCAATCGCGGCCCATCCACCGCGTTCCGCTAAACTCGTCACTTGTATGAGCCTCCGCTGTCGCTTGCAGATTCGACCCCTCGCCATCCGTAGCCCCCTGGGGTCATCCAAAATGAACTCTTCCAGTGGAAGCAAGACACAACTTCATTTAGGCGCATTTGTGGATGTCGTCGACGTGCGCAACACGATCGTGCCGCTTCCGTCGTGGTTCTGGAGCGACAATCGACGGCATCCAAGTCAAACGAAACACGTGGTTTGGCTGCGCAGAGTCTTCGCGCTTATCGGGTGCGTGGGCTTCGCAGTACTCCACACCGCGATTGGACTTCAAGTCATTGATTTTGCGTTGGCAAGTCCATCGCCACTCGACTTTCTCGTCCCAATTCGTCGTTCACTCGACCTTCTCATCGCCATTGGGTTTTCCATGTCTCTCACCTTCACAGGTGTTTGCATGATGCTCTGCCAGCGACAATTGCTCTGGGCTGTCTTCACTTCGTTTGACTTCGTGTTCAACGTTGGCCAAATCACGATAATGTATCTTTGCGTCTCCTATATGTATCGATGGGAAAGAACGATGCTCGTCCCGCTGTTTGCCTGCTGGATGTGGACGGTCTGGGTCATGTCCTGGGACGCCATGACGCCACCTATCCGACGGCGGCTTGGCCTTGCCCATCAGCATTCAGCATCCGCGGGGACAGCGCTCATCGTCTTCGTCTTGGTGAGCGGAGTGTTGATCTTCGGGTTTGTCCCCCTGCACACGGTCAACGACGACGCTATCTGGTCCTCGGATGTCTGGGGCCTTCGCATCGAATTCTACACAATCTCCTGGTACATCAATGGCACAGCGACGGTCATCGTCTCGGCCATCCGCATCGTGTGGCGAAAGTGGACAGCAGCTGAGAACGACTTGGTTTTCCTTGATGGGCCTGTCGTATACCAGCACCAACCACGAAGCCACCCGTTTCACTCGACGCAACAGCTTACGTCGGTAGAGCCGACCACGACGACGTCTTAAGTTTCGGGGTATTGCCGATACTCTCAGATTCCGATCACGGGAGTGTAGCCGAAGTATTTTGCATCTGGCGTCAACGGATGGGTGTTTGTACCGCATTGAAACGGGTCATAACACACAAAAATATTGGGCAAATAAAAGTGAAATGACCACTTTAAGGGCAACAGTGTGGTGACGTACAGTTCCACTACGTCCCCAGTCCATTGAGTCAATGGAGTTGCCGCAGTAAGCAGCTCCTCTCAACCTTAGCAGTTGCCAAATTCCTGGGCATTGGCCAGGAAACACCCACTTACCGGTACCCACACAAAATAGTATGACCTGCGAAATCAAATCATTGTACTCCAATTCAAGACGGTTCACATACAGTTGCTCAACAACGCCAAATATTAACCTTCACAATTTAATCATCGGGATGCTAGAAAGTGAATTCTTGGACGGCCAGATCGATCGTTCGACGTCGGAGCTGTGCAACAAGATAGCATCCTGTCATCCATACATGCGCCACGCGCTCACTCAGTACGTCTTTGCTGGTCGACTGCTCGTCCAGGACCACACTGTCATTACTTGGAAAGTACACTTCGAAAACGCCCTCGAGCCTCGATGGTCCCGAAGTTCCTCGTGTTGTCTATTTTGAGGACCTCAAGTTCAACTTTCCTGCAGTGTGTGTGCAATCTGGGAGTGAGTCGCGCGTTGTCGACACCTACTCATGGGCGTAGCGACTCGTACCAAAACGACCGCGCTGCGTCTCGCGATGGAGCCATCCTCCGCCGTCGATACAACCAGCGCAAGCGGTGCAACTGACTCCACGCGTTGGATGTACGAACTGGTCCCGCTCTTTGAGCTCCCAGAACTTGATCTATCCATCTCCATCAAGTCGCGCTTTGTTCATTCGCCTCGATTGCTTCATTACATGAGCCTTATGATGGGCTCGTATTTCTCGTTTATCGGATATTTGACCTACATGACGCTCACACTGGCTGTACTCTTCGTCCCGGCAATGACCGGCCGCGTGCTCGCTCTACTTGCTGTTGGTATCGGCTTGCTGCCCGCTTTGCTCGCCGTGAGTATGCTTCGCTATGAAATGATTGTTGTGCTACTGAAGACGTACGACATTTGGTTCTTTGGTGTTCTCTCCACTTGCATCTTGATCATAGTTGCCATGATCTTTGATGATGTCCGCGGCATTCTGATGCTCAAGTCGTGGCTCCACTTCATCTTTAACATTTTCATCGACGCCAACTTGTTCAATATGCGCGGTGTCTGGATTGGTAATGTGTTGTCAGTCATCATGTACCTTACCATGGCAGCATGCATCAGTTCCAACGGTACGGACAATTTGCATCAATTCAACGTGCTATCCACCAAGACCAACCGCTCGTTGCCAGCGTCATCCATCGTGCGAGATGGTTTGTTCTCCATGACGGCTGTGATCATGCGCAATGTGGTTCGCCAGCGGCAACACCTTTCGAAAAGAGTGACTCCTGCACCATCGGCTTCACAACAACAACTGGCAGTAGCAGCAGCAGCAGCAGGTCGTCCGCCAGTGAAATCCAGACTTGTCACGTGTGTGAGCTACCGATGTCGCTTGCAATTCCTCCCATGCATACCTACGCGTCGTGTTCAGTCAATACACTCAAGCGGAAACAAGACCCAACTTCGATTCGCTCCGTTTCTTGCGGTGATGGACGTGCGCAACACGGTGGTACAACTACCATCATGGTTTTGGGACTACAATCCAGAACACCCAAGGCAATCCGACCAAGTGTTGCGGTTACACAAAATCTTCAAGCTCATCGGCGTCGTTGGCTTCGTGGCGCTCAATAGCTCCATTGGTCTCCAAGCGATCGGGTACTCGCTTGTGAGCCAGTCGGTGATCGACTTCCTCACAATCATCGGCTCTTGCGCGTCTCTGATCTTCACCGGCGTTTGCATATCAATGTTTCAGCGGCAACTGCTGTGGGCGGTGATCACTTCGTTTGATTTCATTTTCAACTCGGCGCAAATCGTTGTCGTGTATCTTTCCATCTTGGATATGTATCGATGGAAGAGAACCATGCTTTTGCCTCTTGTCGCAGACTGGATCTGGACGATGTGGACGATGTGCTGGGACGCCATGACGCCACCCGTGCGAAGGCGACTGGGGTTGTCGCATCGATTTTCGGCCTGCATCGGCTCATCGCTCATCGCATTCGTCACCGTGAATGGCGTGTTAATTTTTTTCGTCGCGCCGCTGCAGGCAGTCAACAACCGCGTGCTTTGGCACATGGATCTATGGGGCCACCGCATCGAGTTTAATGCGGTCTCGTGGTATTTTAGCTGCGTTGGGACCATTGCATCGTCTGCAATCCGAGTCGTGTGGCGAAAATGGGGAGCAGTTGAGAACGAACTCGTATCGCTTGATGGGCCTGTCGTTTTCGAGCGGCCTGCGAGAAGACGAGCCGTCGCTTCGCCACACTCGCCAGGGCAGCAAACGACGACGGTGCAACCGCCTCGCATTCTATTGCCCGTTGGAATCACAAACTAAAAATGCTTGCTATCCTGATAAACGAACGTTTAAAATCACGCATTGGACGTTCCCCGTCGATCGTCAGGCCAATTTGACAGAAACTCAACGTTGCGCAGTGCAAGTTGCGCAGTGCAAAATAAAAATGAATCTGTTATGTAATTGTGTCATTTTTGAAAGCCTTTCAATTCTCAGTTCAGCACAGATATGCCGTCGAACTCGCACTCGAAGGTGCGCTCTCATTCACTCGCCAAGATATCACCAACATTGCTTCTGCAGCTCATACTGGTAGACTACCGTACTCCAGACTTGAGTGAGTGTGCATTTATGATTTCTCAGGTTCGAAATGAACTCATTTTGGTGGTCTGACGTTGAGATGTTGGCTGTCCTATGAATATACAGCATCTCTTTACCTGATCCCAGATGAAGTTTTGGATTTGACTATTTTCGGACGTATCACAGGACTGTAAATGACCAAACCAGCCCTTATCATTTCCTTGAGCTCCACCGCAAGAAAATCGGTGGGTCCTGTCCACATCTGGCATCAACTGGTTGCTTTCTTGGCTCCGGAAGAGAGCAAATGGCCTCGACACGACCTACCAGCGACTCCCCCACGAGTGGCGACCTGACGCCCTGGATGTACGAGCTCGTGCCGCTCCATGAGCTGCCAGAAATCGATCTCTCTGTTTCCATCAAGACGCGATTTGTGCGCTCGCAGTGGCTGCTTCGCTTCATGGGTTTCATGATCGGTTCATCCGCAACCTTTTACGTGTATCTCACGTCCATCGTGGTAAGCCTGATCCCATTCGTTGTGGCAGCGCCAAGCGGCCGTGTGATCGCAGCGACAGGTTTTTGCGTCGGCTTTTTCCCAACGTTGCTCACCATCCACATGCTTCGCTACGAAATGGTTGCCGTGCTGCTGACAACCTACGAGACGTGGTTTTTGGGCGCTCTGTCCACGGTTGTCTCCATTGTGTTTGCCATGATTTTGAACGACGCGCGTGGGCTGCTCATGTTCCACTCGTGGCTGTTGTCCATCTTCAACATCTTTATCGACGCCAACTTGTTCAACGAGCGCAATGTATGGATCGGGAATTTTCTATCCATGGTCGTGTACGTGTTCATGGCATTCTGTGTCAGCGCAAATATCACCGACGAATTGCGCCACTTCAACGTCTTGTCCACCAATGCAAACCATTCACTGTCCGCGGTGGCCATCGTGAGTGACGGACTCGTCTCTATGGGTGCTGTGATCATCCGCAACGTCTTCCGCCAGCGGCAGCATCTTTCCACTCGTTCGATTGTCCCATCGTCATCAACAAACGCCGACTCGCCACAACCCAAATCGCAACTCGTCACGTGCGTGAGCTTCCGTTGTCGCATGCAACTACAGTTGGTCTCGTCGCCTCGCACCGAGTCATCGCCCTCAACCAGCTCTCAGATCCCAAGCCACAAGACAAGGCTTCGATTCGGCCAGTTTCTCAAGTTCGTGGATATGCGCGACACGATGGTACCACTACCGCAGTGGTTCTGGTGCTACAACCCGCTGGATCCCATGCAAACCCGTCCAGCCGTTTGTTCGCGTATGATATTCAAGCTCATCGGAGTCGTTGGCTTTGCTGCGCTCAACATTTCGATTGGGCTGCAAGCCTATGAACCTCCGTTAGCAAGTGAACCCACCATTCTTTTCTTCTCTATTGTCGGCTCGTCGTGTTCTCTCGTCTTCACAGCGGTTTGTGTCGCAATGTTTCAGCGGCAGCTACTTTGGGCGGTGGTCACGTCGTTTGATTTCGTCTTCATCGCTGCTCAAATCATCGTCACGTTTCTTTCCGTCTCGGATATGTGTCGATGGGAAAGAACGATCCTCATGCCGCTTTTCGTGGACTGGGTGTGGACCATGTGGGCGATGTGCTGGGACGCCATGACGCCCGCCGTGCGTTCTCGACTTGGCGTTTCCCACCGCTTTTCGGCATTCATTGGCACTGCGCTGATCGTTTTTGTCATCGTGAATGGCGTGGTGATCTTTTTCATTGTGCCACTGCACACAGTGAACGACCGCGCGCTTTGGCACATGGATCTATGGGGCCATCGGATCGAATTCAACCCCGTTTCGTGGTATTTTAGCTGCATCGCAACCATCATCGCTTCTTCGATCCGAGTCGCTTGGAGGAAATGGAGAGCGTGTGAGAACGAACTCGTCTCACTTGATGGGCCTGTGGTGTTCGAGCGGCCACCAAAACGCCACACGTCCAGAATGCGACAAGGGTCACGGCGTCTACGCACCAGTGCCGAAGTCGGGATCGCGCCATGAGCGAAACCCAACCAACTGTGTCACCTACACATCAAGTGGCCTCAGCCCTGTTGAAATACTTGGCGGCTCTTTCGTGGCCACGATGAGTATTTGATACCCCACCGGCCAATAACGTCATGCAGATTTCGAGTATATAGGAGGGTTTATCTCACATGTAAATGCCGAGCACTGTCGACAACTAGAAAGACACCGCATCTTCTTTAAATCTGTCTTCCCTGTCGCATTCGTCCATAGCGGGACGATGTAAGCCGTATTGGCCAGAAGCACCGAGACCTCGTGGCTCTTCCAGCAGACGAGCTTCCCTACCAAGCGTCTGTGCTGGAGGCTTGCTCTTTCCGCACGTTGTGCAGCACAACGGTTGTGCTGTCAGCCTCCAGTCAACCGCTCTCGGCAACGAAATCGGGTAAACGCACAAACTCAAGAAGTCTGGACAGATCTCATGAATCCGATACGTGGTGAGCACTTGCATTTCCTGGTTACTCATTATTTATAACGTTGTCTACAAAATAGACACACCATGGGACCTAAAAATATGTGAAACGAGCAGCAGGACTAATCCAGGGCGTCGCAACAATCCTTTGTCGTACTTCAACCCTTGGTATCTATCCAGCTATGCTCAGCCGCCTCCGTGTTTGATTTCAGGTTCGATTGCGAGTGAATGGAAAATTATGCATTGACATTGATGTGGCCTGAACATGCTATTTCGAGGACCTTTTCCTTTTCAACCGGCTTCTCATCAGTCAATTGCCTCTCTGCCCGCGGCGACGCGTGCGCCATGGACCCCACGGTCGCCGAACCAACGCTCGGTGGGCGTCGGACCGACGGTGACGCCACACCCTGGCTGTATGAAGTCGTCCCACTCGTTGAGCTCCCAGCACTCGATCTCTCCGTGTCCATCGCATCCCATTTCGTGCGCTCACCGCGAGTGATTCGCTTCATCCACTTCATGCTCGGGCGGTCGTTCACGTACTTTTCTTATATAGCTTACGCGGTTCTTGGGCTGGCCTCGATGGCAGTGCCAGCCTCCAGTGGCCGCGTGGTCGCAGTGGTTGGCTTTTCGATCGGCTTGGTGCCTTCTTTACTGACCATCAGTATGCTTCGCTACGACATGGTCGTCGTGTTATTGACGATGTACGATACGTGGTTTTTCGGCGTGCTGTCCATTGCCTCGTCGGTCGTTTTTGCTATGATCATGAATGACACGCGCGCGCTGCTCGTGCTCCACGTGTGCGTCGTGGCTGTCTTCAACATTTTCATTGACGCAAATGTATTGAGCGACGTGCGCCGTGTATGGATTGGCAACTTCCTTTCCATGGTCGTGTACGTCGTCATGGCAGCCTGCATTAGTACAAATATCACAGACGAACTACACCAATTCGACGTGCTGTCCACCAAGACAAACCGCTCACTGCCAGCGTCGACCATCGTGAGTAACGGACTGATTTCAGTGAGCGCCATGATCATCCGCAATGTATTCCGGCAGCGGCAGCATTTCTCGACCGCGTCGTCATCATCGGCGGCAGTCTCGCCTCACGACACCCCCACTCTCGTCACGTGTGTGAGCCTTCGGTCTCGCCTCCAGCTGCGATCCGTTTCATCACGACGAGGCCCAGCACTATCCGCGATCGCTACTACCTCCAGGAAAGCCCAGCTTTTGATGGCTCCATTTCTTGCGACGATAGATGTGCGGGACACTGTCGTTCCACTACCTTCATGGTTCTGGGGCGATGATCCGGAACATCCGAGCCACTCCACCCATGTAGTGGTGTGGTTGCGTCGGAGCTTCAAGCTCATCGGCGTCGTTGGCTTTGTAGCGCTCAACACCTCCATTGGCCACCAAGCGATCGGCTCTCCGTTCGTCAACCAGTCTCTCATCGCGTTCCTCACACTCCTCGGATCATGCGCATCTCTCCTCTTCACAGGCATTTGCGTCTCAGTGTGCCAGCGGAAATTGCTGTGGGCTCTGGTCACCTCGTTTGATTTCCTCTTTGTCGCTGCCCAAATCACGGCCTTGCATGTTACGATCGCCGAGATGCTTGGACGGAAGCCACTGATCACCGCGGCTCTCGTGGTGGACTGGGTCTGGACAACGTGGGCGATGTGCTGGGACGCTCTCACGCCGCCTGCGCGACGCCGACTCGGCCTGACCCACCGCTTTTCCGCCGTCATCAGCACTGCGCTGATCGCCTACGTCGTCGTGAATGGCGTGCTAGTCTTCTTCGTCGCGCCGCTCCACACGGTCAACGACCACGTCATTTGGCACTTGGATCTATGGGGCCGTCGGATCGAATTCAATCCGGTCTCATGGTACTGTAGCTGCGTCGCGACCATCATCTCATCGACGATCCGAGTCGTGTGGCGGAAATGGGGAGCGGTCGAGAACGAACTGGTCTCGCTCGACGGGCCCGTCGTCTACGAGCGCCGCGTGAAGACGCGCGCGTCCAATGACCACGTGCTGCATCCTTCACCGCCCCACTTGTCACAGGTTGGGGTCGCAACCTCGTGAGCCTACAGAACCTCATCAAATACACAAAAACAACAACGAACCCATGTGAAGAGTCTCTATTGAAGTTGACGAGTGGGGTTTACTACGTTTCTTGGCAGCTTTCTCGTTGGAGCTGCTCATCGCAGTGGTCAATCATTGCCCGCAAATGCACAAACATCTCTCTCGCTCGAATGCCATCCAGCCCGCCACCGACAAACGGGTCTTCCATGGCGACCTCGACGTTGAACAGCCCGATCATCGTGAGCGTCGTGAGTACGCTGAGCAACAAGCAGAACCCAAAATTGGTGTAGTGGTACTCGTCCGACCGCATCAAGTAGACGTAGTATGGGCCATAGAAAAGTGGCAAAATGAGAATAAACAGGCGCGTGAACGACCGCGTGGCCTGTGGCGTGCGGTAAAACTACAGCGACACACATACACAAGTCAGCTGTTTGGTCCCTTCAATACACCGCCCTTTTCATACGACGCTCACCTTGACGTTCTGGAGCTTTTCAAGTCTCGCCTGCAGCAGCCAGTGGTACTGGTTGATACGAGACGCTTCGTTTGCTGGAAGCCCCGCGCGTTTCATGACTTCCACTTGCTGATGCAGTCGCTGGAAGCTGCTGACAATGCGCATTTGAAGCTCTTGCGTTCGGCCGACAAAGCTCATCGCGAGCTCCCTCCCCACCGACGTGAACCGGTGGCGACCTCGTGTCATGGTCGGCAACAGCAAGAGATTCGCCATGTCCGTGATGATGCGATGCAGCAAGGCCTTGGTTTTCTGCGCGTGGCCACAGGGTAGCTTGGCACGGCCGTTGTCGCCCCAGTTCCAAATCGCATTCGCCAAGAAAATGTTGAGAAACAACGCGCGCGCTTCGCCAATGTCGTTCAGCGCGAATTCGCGTCTCGTAAAGGCCTGCTTGATCTGCATGATCATGGGCGACACCACTGCGAACGACACGATCATCCACGAGATATTGGCTCCAAACGACATACCGTCGGCGCGTGGCGCGCTGTACAAATAGTACCCCGTGGTCGCTGCGATCGACACGATGACGCAAAAGAGGCTCTCGAAAGTGACCAAGTGGATCCACATAATGTGGCTCGCGGCGTACAGATCCAGCACGGTGTTGACGAAGCTTTCCTTCACCTCGCCCAGAAAAGTGCCGTCATGGTGACCGCTGACGCGCGCATTCACTCGGCGCTGACTGCGGTCAATCGCAAGAAAGAACGCGGAGTCTGCGACCACAGCAGTGTCGTCGCTGTGGGAACCGGTGAGGTAGTCGTCGAAGTCATCCTCCTTGTCGAGGCCATGCTCGCTCTGGATGTCATCGTATATTCGGTAGTGTGTAGCGACTGCAGGTGAACACCCTGTAGGTACGGGCTCGCCTACTGCTGCTGCTGCTGCTGCTGTCACTGTGGTGGTGTGCATGTTGCCAACTCCCATGGAGTTTTTTTTTTGTTTTCTTTGTGAAGGAACTTCCAACAGCGGAACGATCGAAGAATGGCCATTGGCTGATCACATGAAACGTCACACGGGTTACCAATAATTATTGGTGGCGTCACCCAAGTGTAACTATGGTGTAACTACTGGTACACTGTACCATTCTTGTACCAATTTCTTGGCACCTCCAATCAAATTGTCAATTTCTGCATGTTGTTGGTGAAAAATGGCGAGACCAGAGTTGGATGGCTCCATCGTTGGCATTTCGTCGTATCTAGACAGCACGCCACGCGAGGCATTGCGCGGCACCATCAAGAAGCAGTACGTTCATATATACACACGTACTTTGTGCCTTGTATTGTGTTCAGTTTACTGACTACTTCCACTTGTTCGCAGAGCGACGGACTTTGTTGTCCGCGAGATCACAACGGATGGTACAGTGCTGGACCTCAGCAGTGACCACGTGGAGCAGCTTCCGACTCAAAGCGAGCGGGATGCAATTGTCGAGGCACTGCTCAAAATCAGGCAGGCCAAACAGCAGCGCGCCAACGATCCTCTCGTGTTTGAAAAGCCAGCGCGTGGCTGGCATGAGGAGCTACGCAACTTGCTCAATAAGAACGAACAGCGCATGGCACAACTCGAGCGCGTGGCAGAAGGCGTGAACGAGAGCGACGCACCTCTAGTGCTGGATGCACCCAGCGAGTTCCGAGAGCGAGTGTACTTGCAAGTCTGCATTCAGGTTCGTCTTCTGTAGCCTCACAAAAACAAATGCGATTGGTAGATGGATCGCTTACGCACGTCAATGATCCATGATAGCATTGCTTCCCTGCGCTGGACTGTCGGATGCGCAAGACTGCGGCTTCAACAGAACGTACTGGCGCTTCTGCGGAGAGTGGTGACGATCTGCTCGCGGCCGTGGACGATCCGCAACAAATTGAAATATCTCTGGACGGATTGTACAAGAAGTTCCGCAAGGCCGGCATCGCGGCTGGAAACGCCTGCAAGTTGCTTGCATTTGTGCGAAAAGGAGCCGCCGATGTGGATGCACCCGCAGGTAGGAGATGCAGTCAACAGCAGTAGACAACCCATTGGGTCCTTGAGTATTGGGGCTCACGTAGGTCGCATGTTGCGTATGTGTGTGTGTAGGTTTGGAGCTCGAGCACGATGATACAAAAGAGGCTCGTGCGACTCTGCATCGCCAGATCTCATCCGCGTCGTCATTGCTAAAGACCCGAACAGAAACCCGTGGTGGGAAACAGCGTGTGGTCGTGGTCTTTTCCCCGCAAAATGCCAAGAAACGCAAACGCGGCGACCAACCGCCTGAGCCACTTGTGCGCTTTGTGCTGAAAAAAACGAATCTTGAACATTACACTTGCATGGACAAGCTGTCACGCTGGCTCAAGCGGCCTGTATCGGCGTTTGCGTACGCGGGGACGAAAGACAAAGTAGCGGTCACGTATCAGCAAGTAACGGTACAAGGTGTCGCGCCCGAACGGATACTTGAGCTGAACCGAGATGCTGCAGCTGAGAGCCACAAGAACACCAGCAGCAGCGGTCTGTGCGTCGGCAGCGTCGAGTTTGTCGCGTCGCCAATGGTACGTGCTTTCTTTCTTGGTCTTCTTTTTCGGACTGATTATAACAACTGTGTGCCTGTTGTATACTTTGCTTGATAGTCTCTCGGCAGCCTCAGTGGAAATCGGTGAGTGCCCTGCCTGCTGTATATCCACACACACACACAAGAATGACTCTATTCTCACACACACAATACGTGTTGACGTTTGCCCACTGTAGGTTCTCCATCGTTGTGCGTGACCTTCCCATTGGGCTCCACGACGACGAACTCAGTGGCCGCGTCGACCAAGTGCAACAACACGGCTTCGTTAACTACTTTGGCTTCCAGCGCGTGGGGCTTCCGACTTCCGCCGTCCGTCCGCATCAAATCGGCGAGCTCATCGTCGCTGGCAAGTGGGAAGATGCAGTGAGAAAGATCCTCGCACTCACAGACAACGATCCACCCGAGTGTGCGGCTGCCAAGACGGCATTTCTGACCAACAGCGACGGCATTGATGCCGTGCTCAAGCTCATCCCACCGAATAGCATGCAGGCCGAGCGTGCGGTGCTGATGGGCCTCAAGCGGTTCGGTCCGACTGCGTGGGAGGCGGCGATCCGCAACATTCCCTTTGCTCGCCGAACGATGTACCTCCACGCGTACCAAAGCTTCCTGTTCAATGTGATGGCCTCGCAACGCATCGCTTTGTATGGCAGTGGGAAGATTGTGGAAGGCGACCTCGTGCGTGACACGAGCGGTAGTGAGCCAGTGGTGGTCGTCGCGACCGCGGAGATGGCTACACAGCTGAATGACGAACATACAGAGAACCCGCTGGCATGCGTCGTGCTGCCGCTTGCCGGATCAAATGTGCTGTATCCAACGAACCAAGTCGGAGACAAATTACAACAGGTACAGTACAGCACATCTCACACGCCGTGTTCTCATCATCAGAGATATCTCTCCTAAACCAGGCATCTCTGTGTGTCTGTAGCTGCTCGTTGAACACGATACGGCGAAATCGCTCCAAACGTCCAGTGACTTGAAAGGCGCGTACCGCAACCTCGTGACATACCCGTCCGATGTGGAATGGCAACGTGCTGGCGATGGTACGTTTTGTAACGTGCGTGTGGGACGTCCACAAGGTCCACCGTCAACCCAACACACATGGACAAGCTAACTCATCGTTTGTTGTGCTTTTATTTGTCTGTTTGTGTCCAGTAGACGCGGTCACATTCCAGTTTTCTCTATCCAGTGGGTCATTTGCGACAATGTGTCTCCGTGAAATTCTCCACTTCGATTTGTGAGACAGCGGAATACAAAAACCAAATAACATAGAAAAACCTTGCCCTCATGACAAGAAGACACTTGTTTTCAAGTGCAAGTTTCACATGTTTAACTATCTATCTTCGTGCTGGTGACTGTCAGCATCTTTGTTTCAAAATGATAGTGGTTCGTCTTCATCGGCTGCTGGCACCGTCAACCAAGGGTGGCGCAGTGCCTCGCTGATGGATATCCTATCAGATGCGTTCTTGCTCATCAACCGCAAGAGTAAATCGCGGCACTCGCTGCTCACTGCATGCGGAGCTCGAGCAAGTGGCAACACGACCTCACAGCGCGCAAGTTCGTCAAACAATTCCTTTGTATTCTCTGCTCGGAAGGGCAAGTGGCCGAACAGAAAGATAAACAACAACACGCCGACGGCCCATAAATCGGCACGGAACGGGTCGTACGGCTCGCCCGAGCAACACTCTGGCGCGAGAAACTGGTACGTACCGACCGTATCAGTGACAAGCAATGCGGGCGACTCGGCTGGCTGAAGCAGCGCACACCCGAAATCGGAAAGATGGCAGCGACCGCTCGCGTTCAAGAGAATGTTGTCGGGCTATTTCGTACACAACACAGCAAAGGATATGTTAGCTTCAGCATAGTGCACAGGCAAGTCCTTCCACCACACCTTGAGATCGCGATGGCAAATGCCTCTGGAATGCAAGTAGGTCAGTCCATTCAGGATATCAAGCACATGGCCACGTGCCAGGTCTTCAGTCAGTACAGACTGCGTGAGCGGGCTGTAAAAGTCTTTTGTGTCCGGACGAAAGACCATGCATGGGCCTTTGGGCATGTACTCGAGCACCAAGTAAATGTTGTCGCTCGTATCGCACTCGATGACCTCGAAGAGCAGCACGATATTGCGGTGATAGAGCGACCGCATGATCTTGATTTCGTCGCGCACACGATCAAGCGCCGTGACGACGCGCATAGATGACGCTTTCGGTCGCGATACCGAAGATGGAGCGGCAGCATCAGAAGCAGGAGGGAGAACAAGAAGCAGCGCATCGTCATCACCCTGGTGATCTATGGTTTCTGTGACCCGCGCTTCTTGGTCCGACGATGGCGTGGAAACGTAGTCTTTCATCTTGAGCAAGTTCTTTTTGGAGAAAATTTTGATCGCAAACTGACGACGAGCCACCGGCGCTTGTTGGGCTGGCGCAGGAGTTGCAAACAATGGGCGAAGTGGTGCCATTGGTGGTGGAGGCGGCTGCGACGGTGGAGGCGGTAACAAGTCAGAGTCACCAGTGACTGGCGGTGGTGATGGTGGCAGGCGAAGCGTCGGGATCCGTTCGCACAGCTTGACCTTGGCGAAGCGGCCGTGGCCGAGCGTGCGCAGCAGCGCGTAGTTGTTGACACACTTGACTCCATCTGGCGCCTTGTGCTTGCCGACTTTGTGCGTCTCCACAATGTTCCAGGCTTTGCCAGCCGTCGCCATTTTCATTTGTTTTGTGGCGAAAATGATTTTGTGCATTCCATTTGGGCTCAGAATTCTTGCTCTGATTTGGATCAGAAACATCTGATACTACTAGACCCGCCTGGTTATGCACAGTAAGACCAGTTGCAGATTTCATAATGCGATGCAACTGTTTGACAGTCGTTCCTGGGGATAGTGGCTGCTCTCATGCTTCAGAACGTGGGTCTTCCATCAACAAAAGAAAGAAGGAAAGACCATGCCCATTGTGTGCTGAAGCTAACCGTACTGTTCCATTTGGATCACACGTGGGATTTTTTATTCTCCTTTTCCATGTCATTTTGTTTTCATGCTTCGTATTGCTTTATTAGGATGATCTGATGCGGGATGAAAATAGCCGAAGGAGCAGATATTGGCAGCCACCATCAACTAAGTAGCACACTCCACACTGCTGCATTTTTCCATCCCGTCCTTCATCATCATCATCATCATGGCGCATGATAATGGCGACGCGTTTGACCGTGAGCTAGCCTCGCTCAAGGAGACCATCGGTCTCACCAACCCACTGACATTTGGCCATAAAAGCGACTGGTACGGACAATTGAGAAATTCGCAAGCAGCTCCTCCGCCCTCTTGCTATTCTCTGCCTGAAACCCACTCATATACCACGACTCTTGTCTTCTTTCTTCTGTAGGAAGACGACGCCAGTGGTAGCTCGCGAGACGACCCAGCTGGAAGGCGCGTTTGCGAAGACCCTTCCGAATTCGTTTGTTCTGACCGAGCCTCGCGGCTCCATCAAGTCGTTCCAAGTCGCTGCGCAGGCCGCCAAGGCACCTGTCCAGCCGCTGCACCCGCCAAGCAAGACGAACGTCAAGGAAAATGGGAACACCTCCAAGAACAAGACTCCTTTGAGCCCAGAAGATGATGCCTCTGCACTGACACTGCAACGACGTGAACTACCAGTGTCAACGACGCTCGTCAAGCGCGTGCCCATGGCCAAGCGGTCCCACATGGATGGCATCTTGCACGGCATCCCACGCGCCAAGACGCCACCAAAATCGACCCAGCAAGATGCCATGGAATACTCGGGCGAAATGCAAAACATGAACGACACGAAAGACACCATCTTCCACCGCAAGCGCGACGCCTACTCCGAGTACGTGGAAGCGCGCGCGCGCTTCAGTAAGATGCACAGTGTCAATTAGATTAAATACACATGACAACAATAAAACGGCCACACAATATATAGGATTTACCGAATAAACCACAAAAAAAATGGATTTTCAAAGGGTTACGAGGTCGTCAGGCTCTTCTATGTCCTGGAATGCATCATAGCCATGCTGGTCTGGTGGTAGCGACGCATTCTCACTGAGCAGTTCGTGTAACTCGTCCATTGTCGGTGCTTGAACCATCGAACCATGCTTGTCAGCGGCTGCTGGCGATGGAGAGGGCAACACGAGTGACATGAGCGATTCCATTTGGTCCAGCTGTTGCTGTGCGTCGCGAAGTGCAGCAAACAAAAACTCTTGGTGGCTCTCGCAAGCGAGCGCTTCTCGTGAACTGATGAACTTCCGTCGCGTCGCCATGTCACTGGTGTTGTTGTTTGCCTTTGTCTGTCCACCTTCTTTTGCTTTTGCCGGAGACAGTCGGTGCTCTTCCCCATCGCTGGTTGGCTCGCTCTCTCTGGCTCGTGATGCCTTCTGCGACTGCTTTTGCTGCTTTCGCCTCTGTTGTTTGCCCTGGTCTCTTCCATTGAGCTTCTGTATGATGGTGTACGGGTTCTTAGTCGACGGTTGCTTCTTGAGGATTTGGTCGAGTGCGCTCATCGAGGAGCTGGTGCCCAGTCCCTGCCAGCCATCCCCATCACTGCCTTGTTCGGTGCTGCCTTTGTGGATCGCAGCGAGTTGTTTCTTCTTGACGCTCGCGACTTGAGCCATTTTCCCAGAGCTTTCCAGCATGTGCTGCAATGGGTGGCCTTCACCGACGTCAGCTCCTTGTTGATGGTACAGCTCTCGAAAAAACAGCTCTTCTCGCTGTTGTAGAATCGCACTCGCGCTTGCGCTTCCATGCAGTGGGGTTGAGCCACTGGTATCATCACTATCAGTACTGATCCTGCCCATAAACTCTGCGAGGCTTTCAATGCGATCCGGCAGCCGTGGCGCAGGTGGCAGTGAGTGGAGCGTCGCCTTTGTGAGCCCAGACCCGGAGGCGCTCATGCTCAGTTTGGCTGCCTTTTCCACGTTCTTTGGAATCGGCTTCCACGCGGAGGCGAGTGGTTTCACAGGCGATGCCGCAATGCTGATAGTATCAATCGGGTCGAGTCGTCTCTTGAGCTCGTTGACTTCGCGCTGGGGGCGTAAAATGGCTGGCCCATTGGCGCGAATGGAATTGGCTTCCAGCGCGGTCGTGGCGTAGTCCGAGTACACGAGACAGCAGGTCTCACACACCGCGACTGGTTTGTGGAGAAAGATTGGATCGTGGCGATGGCGCTCGAACTCTTCCACGCTGAGCGTTGGATGGAGAAACTTGATCACCGGTGGGATGATCAATTCTTTGGCGTTCAAGCCAGCGAGATGGTGACTTGTTACCTTTTTGGTTTTATTTGTGGCCGCTTGCATGACAGCACCTGCACCGTTGATTCGCTCACAGAACGGGGTGATGCCAAAGCCGACGCCACCGGCTGCATCGATCAGCCGCTGCTCAGGAGGCCACTCGATCGCGACTCGTTCCTGTTCATTCACTTGGAGTCTCAGAAAGACCAAAAACTTTTGGAAATGTTCCAGCACGGCCTTGTAATTGGTCGTGAGCATGCGGCTCTGCTCCGTGACACTTGCACAGCTTGTGCATCGTTGGAAACCGTCCCGTAAGGGGGTCTCACGGTCATCCACAGAAGGTTGTTGACGCAATTTCCCAGTACTTTTGCTGGTCTTGAGTTGTTGTTGTTGTGGTGAATTCGCCACATGGCCGACCTTGCCGAGCGAGATGTGGGCGGGCATCTGCGCGTCTGAGACGATATCCAACGGTCGTGGGATCGCGCCGCCCGACGCCGATGCGTGGAGCTTCAGCAGCCGCAGTGAGGAACACCACAGCAGCCACAAGCGGTCGTCTGCGTCGCTTTTGAGTTGAAGCACCATGCGCGAGATGCGGTATTTGTGGTAGCTCACTTGGGTCACGTGGTCGACCAGTTGTTCGCACAGCAGCTGCACTTCGCCTGGCAGCATCGCTCCACGCACGGGCTCTGGGCGGCTAAACAGCTCTCCGGCGCCACCGCCATCGAACGTCACACCACGCTCGTACACTGTGAACCGTGGGTCGTACAGGCTTTTTGTATTGACGCGGCGCTCTAAGAGACAAATCTTGGGCGACCAAATCGCTCGAATGGTGGCATTATGCGTACCTTTGGGTAGCACAAATCGCTGCAAGATACCATTGTGTGGCTTCTCGCGCATGAAAAGAAAGTCGTGGAGCGCCGCGGCATCAAAATGCTCAATCACCGTGGATGGCGAGCCACTGCCATCGTCGTCGTCGCTGCCGAGGTGCGACGAATTGGAGGAAGATGACGTCGGCAGTTGGTAGAGGTAACAGGCGACAATGTCCGATGGCGCGCCGCCGCCTTGCTGCTGTTTGCTGTGCTTGGTGAACTCGTGTTCGATTTGGAGGTTGGTCAGATTGACTTTGTTTTTCTTTTTGATTTTGCCAGTCTTGAGCGATGTAAAATACCACGCGGATGGCTGGGTCGCCTTGAATACCACGGTGTGGGGTACGTAGATGCGTGGGCCCGCGCCAAAGTCGTCCTTGCTCCATAGGAAATGGAAGAGATTGTCAATGAGCCCATCGCCTTCTAGTGGCAGCGGCGTGGCCATGTTCGCGTTTGCGAGTGTGACGGCGTTTCGCAGTTCCCAATTTTGAAACATGACCGGTTTCATAACCAGGAGATGTTTATATTTGCCCACGCACACGGCCACACAAAAATAAATAATTCTTGTGTTGATCAGTGCGGTGTATTGTAGTTTTTGACCGCCAAAACACACCCATCATGCGCTTAATGACAGCTCTCGCGCCCGCCACGCCGGGCACTCCGTCGGCTACGCTGGCCGCGTCCGTGTCCGTGTCGACGACCGTGCTGGTGGCAGCGACCCATGCGACGCCCGAAGTCAAGACCCAAGACTTACAGCAAGCGGTCGACTACTTCCAAAAGGGCTCCGAGCTAGCTCATGCCGCTTCCACGGCGGATGACTACGTGCGCGCGATCGAACTGTTCAGCATCGCGATCGCGATTCGAAGCGACCAAGCGCGGTTCTTTTTTGCGCGAGGCAACGCGTTCCGTGCGATCAATGAGCTGGACTTTGCCGCGAAAGATTACGGGCAGGCGATCACACTGGACGATCGAACACCAGTGTACTTTGCGAACCGAGGCGCCTGTTATCGCAAGCTAAACCAGCCAGTGAAGGCTCTTGAGGACCTCACAGCCGCGATCGACATGGACAGCAAGAAGGCCAACCACTATTTCAATCGTGCGCTTGTGTTGTATGACAATGCCTTCTATAAAGAAGCCACGATAGATCTCACCAAGACACTTGAGGAAGGCTCGGCAGGCATCCGTGTGGAGTACAAGGCACTTCAATTGCGAGGCACTTGCTACAGGAAACTCGGCCATTTGCGTACGTTTTATGTGCAACACGACAAAAAATCTCACCATATGGACTGACTATACAAAATGTGTGTGAACATAGAGAAATGTATTCACGACTTGCAGCGTGCCATCCAGTTGGACGGCCGCAACCCGACAGGCTTCTGCTCTCTCGCGCAGGCGTTTCTCGATGCGGGGGAGATCGACCACGCGATCGAACACTTTTCGAATGCCATCCAATTCAACAACACCCAGGCCTCGTACTTTGCCCTACGAGGGCTCTGCTACTACCGCAAGTGCAACGGGGGAAGTGACACTGCCAAAGCGAGTGGTGGTGGTGATGGCGTCGGATTGCCGGATCAATGTGCACGCATGTGCTTGACGGATTTCAACCAGTCGATCAAACTCGACGGCAAAGATCCGCAGGCGTACTTCTACAGGGGCTCCATCCGACTCGCGCTCGTGCTAGACACGCTGCAATTGGACAACCCGGTTGCCGACGCAAGCGATGCTTTACCGGCGGAGACACCAGCAACGCAGGTATCGAACGGAGCAGTGAGTATTTCCGGCCTGGGTATGACCACTCCCGCGGCGCTCACGGTAGAGGAGCAGCTGGAAGCGTCCTTTGCTGATATCGAAATGGCGTGGACGCTCAGTTCCAAAGGCCCCAAGTTTCAAGTCGGCCTGGCGATGATCACGCAGCTTAAGAAGCAGTACGAGACAGCCAGCTCTCTCTTCCGCGAGGTCCATGGCTCCGATCGCGCGAACGTCGTCGTCAAGTATCACTGGGCTTTATGCTGCCATATGCTGCGTGATACCGAGATCGCTCTCACGCTGTTGTGCGACTGTATTGATGCGATCGCGACTGAGCCGCTCTTCTTTGAAGCGCGAGCTCTTGTGTTACAAGAGGCGGGCCACCATGATCTCGCGATTGGCGATTTTGGAGAAGCAATCGCTCTGAGAAACCAAGACTCTTGCACACCGAATACGGCGACGGTCGCTTGGAACGTGTACCTCCGCAGCGAAAGCCACTTGCGGATGGCACAATACGACGCGGCCATTGTTGATGCCACGGAAGCGCTTGAACCGCATGCGACAACAAGTGTCCCGATGCCGCAGCTTCTCGAAATGTCTGCGCGGAACGCTCGCGCCATGGCGCACCGTGGGCTAGCGCAGTATGACCAAGCTATTGACGACTTGACGGTAGTACTGAACCCTTCATGCAGACCGATTGCCCATCGCCAGCGTCGATGGAAACTCGTATATTATCTTGGATATTTGTAGATCTGCTTACGACTGGCATCGGCCAACGACGTCTTCCTGTACCATCGCGCCTTGTGTTTCTTGGAATGTGAACGGTTTGCCGAGGCGCTGCCCGATCTCTACGCAGCGATCGCAGCCTCCCCAGTCAATCGAGACGACCCGTTTATCTTGTACTCGGTGGGGCGATGTTACTACTACGAGAAACAGCCCAACGAGTGCATCGCGTTCCTGGACCGCGCGCGCGAGAGGCTCCAGGCCGACACCACAAACGGTAGTGGCAAGAGCTGCGACTTTCTCTATGATCTGTACGTTATTGTCATCAAAGATTATCTCCCATTCCCTTGTCAAGGTTGTGTGCGCCACTAACCCTGTGGTGTACAATAGCCACTATCGTACGGGTGTCGCCCATGCCCTGGAAGGCCGGTATATCCAAGCGATCGAACATTTTACGTTCGCCGTGGACCACGCCACCGCCTCTACCACATCCAGTGGCTCGCCACCATCCGACGACGTCGTGCTGTACATCCACGAGCGTGCCAAGGCGCTGCAGATGGAGCGATACTACGACGAGTGCATTGAAGATTTTTCCTTTGTGATCCACCACAACCCCAACAACGCACACGCCTACTTTCGTCGAGGGTTCGCCTTCAAAGCGCTGGGCAAACTACATGAAGCCGCGGCCGATTTGGAAAGTGCCAAGCTGTTGAGTCCGACCAACCCACAGCTTGTGGTCAAGTACAAAGAAATCAGGGACATCGAGTGTTTGGTGCTTTGCGCGCCTGGTGACGAGCCTCAGTTCTAAGTCCAGACTCTCTACAAGATAGTACCGTGAAATCCTGAGGGGCGTCGCCCAGATTGACAAGTCGCGGGAGCGATGGCCATGAAAGGTCGCAATAATTAACGGTCTCACAACAACAGGGCAACACCAAGATAAGGAACAACAAAAAAGAACGGAGGACTATTGCACGTCGTTACGTACCCTTGTAGAATAGCATGGGGGCGGTGGCGTCCACGCCGTGTATGAAGGCGTGCTGTGGTAACTGCTTCAGGAACGCCAGTGGTAAGAAAGGAGCAAGCGGCAAGCACCGATCAAGGTCTCATGCTGATACAGCTCAAGATGACGCCGATATGTGGTTCGAGCAAGACAAAGTGCCGCTGCTGTCTGCGCGGCACGACCATGAGATCGTGAGCGACGGCGCCGTGGTGAAGAAAGTGGTGATGATGCGGTCCGCGCAGCATGTCGATCGAGAAGGCAGTAGAAGCCATAGAGCAAGAAGTAGCAGTAGTGATAGGGCGAGTACCGCTGCTGGTTCGCCAAGCAGTCGACGTGGCGGACGCAGCGCGACGATGGAAGACAAGCGTCCCCCTTCATCATCTCCATCCAGCCCGTCAAGTCATGGCCATGGAGCCAAAGACAGCCCCCACTCGTCCAATGACGATGGCAGTTGGGAATTTGCACCTGCGTCGCCTGAGCGAGAACCAATCTCACCTACGACGCCGAAGTCGCGTCGATCCAAGCGACAGGACAGCGGCGGCACCAGCCCTGACGCAAAGAGTGATGCGACTGTGGATCGCCATCTGGAAACCAGTGCACACAGGCCAGACGAAAAGGACGCCCACCATCGACGTAGCCAGCGATCCATGTCAGCCGCGTCCGAGGGCACCCGTGGAGATGATAACAACGGCCGAGAAGGGCGAGACGACGACTACGATGACCAGGACCGTGGTGGTGATGCAGCAAGTCCTCGCTCGCAGCGATCGCCCTCCAAGAGTTCAACTGGGTCGGCGTCATCACCAAAGAGGAAAACGAGATACGGACGCAAAAACTACCGCGCGAATTCGGACCGCAAAAAGACGACCTAGTAGCTGGCCAGGCAACTGATACTAGACCTTATCAAATGGTACAACCCAGCATGAGGAACCAATGGAAATCGATTTGCTCAATAACAAACACAAAAATAACACTGCCTCCATTTCCAATGGACGCGACATGTACAGCTTTTTTCCCTCTCTCCTACCGTAAACAGAAGACCATCCAGATCATTTGGGCGGACACGACTGGATGTACTCTAGCAGACGCCGCTGCGGCAGTGACCCGTCCAGCCCTGGGATGCCACTTCCTTCGCTGGCGACAAATTTGAAGATCGGGGCATCGGCTTCAAAGCCACCAAGGTTGTACGGCGCCTCCAGCGGCGTGAAGATCACGCCGTCCACTTCGTGGGTCACGTCGTGGACAAATTTGGTCAGCATGTACTCGGTCTTGGACAGTTTGAAGTGGTCTTTCATTCGCACGCGGAACGGTTCGGTCGCGTAGTCAAACGTTTGATCCTACAAGAGAGGGAGAGCAGAGAAAGGGAGAGAGTGAGTGGGAAGAACAACCAAAAAACGTATCAACGCGGTGTAAACACACACAAAAAAACGTACGTTTTTCCGAGGCAGAATGATCTCGTTCTGGAGACACTGCAATCGTTTCTCCAGTTTCTTTTGCCAAATCGGCGAGCCTTCCAGAAACGCAATGTCAAAGGCCAAGTACCGTGCGACTTTGTGGTCGTGGTCTTGGTCTTCAACGATGATCCCATCGATGAGCGTGTTGACCTGGCTTTCATTCTGCATCCACCATACACACACACAGTCAGTATAATACCAAGGTTACGGGGGTTACGAAGGCACCAAGGGATGGAGGGATGGGTACGCACCAGCGCTCGTCGTCGTGGGAATTTCATGGTGACTTTTGTAAACGTCATGTTGCGCGAGACGATGTACGTGCCGTACTCGGAGACAAACAGCAAACAGCGGCGACTGGTACCAACACACACAAAACAAAACAGAGAGTCAGCTTCGGATGGTGTGTATAATGGTTATTTCAATAAACAAAACCCACCCTCTGGCGCGCCACGTCACAAAGTACGCGTTGGTCAGACAACCGCGCTTCTTGTGGGCATCAGCGCCAACGTGTGTGGCTGTTAACGGAATGGCCTGCAAATACATATCCATTGGGGGAATCCAGTCAGTATACACCAGTATAGACAACATAAGCAGACGACAAAGACAAACGTACTTCACAGCCTGGGAACCCGTCGTTGGCCGTGAGCGTCTCCAAGGCCGCCAACACTTTCGTGTGCTCTTCCGATGAAGCGTCCAGTGTCTCTCCAAACTCGAGCGGCTCCACGTCGTCCATCCACGAGCGGATCTTGCGTCGCTTGGCCGGACGAGTGTTGATCGCTTCGCGGTCCGGCGGGATGTACAGTGGCGGTTTGTACGTCGGTGCCGATGGCGTCGACGGGGCGTCTCGATTTGTCGGCGTGAGGATGCTGCTGCTGCTGCTACTGCTTGAACCACCCGTGGGCGTCATGGCTGCAGCGGCCGATGATACACGAGGCAATGTCTTGGTCATTTTCCGTACGAATTTATGCAGCTGATCGTCTTCCGTCAAGATGGACGCGCCAATTTTTTGCGCGACATTATCATTTCCGCCGGCAGAGCTCTCTGGCCGGGAGGACTCGGTCGTCTCCCACTTTGGCGGTGGTGGGCACTTGACAGTCGACGCGGACGATGGCAACGTCGAGAAATACTTGCGATACAACAGCTCCAAGAAATACCGCGAGTAAATCCCTGGTGGCGAAGACGCTGCGTACTCCTTCAGTGCCGCATCCAGACTCAACGAGCAGTATTCGATCAAGTACGAGACCACGAGAAAGCCCACAAAATTGTAGCCCGTCGTGCCGCTGCCGCCACCGCCGCCAAACACGGCGATCTCCATATCCTTGCGCTCACTCTGGTTGTGTTTCTCGACTTGCTGGAAGAATGCGGTGGCCATGGCGTCCTCTGCTGCTTTGCGCAGCGCAATGGCATCCGTATCAGTCTCCGTACCACTCTCGACAGCAGGCAGCGCTACGCCCAGTTTGAAAAACTTGACATCCCAGTCTTCCCATTCCCTATCATTGATCAAGTGTGCCGTCAGTGTTGTTCATTCAACCAATCGCCAGCGAGCTGGAAGAAAAAAAGGAAAATGTTGCCACGTACTTGACGTCATGCAGAAAGTAGTCGGTACCGGAGGCATCAATGACAAGACCGACATTGATCACAGGGCCGCTTCGCGACGCTGCGAGAAGCTTTTCCATTAACGCGGACGGCGTGTAGTTGGCGTGTTCATCAGCATAATGGATCTCATAGCTACGAGTATATACGAGTGTGTCAGCAACAAGTAGTTTTGGGAGGAGTCAGTTGGATAGAGGGGGAGACACGTACAGTGAGGACATGGGCGTGCGAATGGGCAAGATCTTGGCAGACGCGACCACTGTCGCAAACGTCGGCGCCGCTTCAAAGGAAGCCCACTGCGCGGGCGACCAGTGCAGGAGCTTCCGCGCGCCGCCGCCACTGCTGCTTGCGCTGGCTCCAGTACCAACAGCAGCAATACTACTAGTAGCAGCAACAGTTGCGCTCCCACTACTGGTAATACTGCTGCTGCCACTGCCAGCGCTGCTGCGGTTTGGGCGCTTGTTGGAGCTACTCGAGCCAGAGCCGCTGCCGCTGGATTCGAGGCTGCCTGCGCGCCGCAGCTTGGCCGCCACTGCTGCGTGGATCGCCGCCGTAGACGCCTTCGCAGACGAAGAGGAAGAAGCCGCGTCGTCGCTCATTGGCGATTTGTAGGTGATCGTTGGCGTTCGTTCGCGTCGCTTGTCTCCCTCGCCTTGGTCGTTTGCCGCGCTGATTCTCAGTTCGATGATGTGGCGCCGTTTGTGCAGTGCCCACCGAAGAGTGACTGCTAAAAACCCTCCAAAAACACCTCATCGATCACAAAATCGAGGTTTTATTCTACCGCTAAATGTTATTTCAGTAGATTTCTATTGCTTGAACCGTACATTTCCAAGCACCTACTGTATTTAACGTCCGGCAACTTTTGAAACAACCTTGCTTTCGTGCCTCTTCGACATGGTGGAGCCTTTTGGACACTATCCTTGACAATGATGGAGTCAGCCACCAGTGGCCCGCAGGCCGAGCGCTCTCGGCGGCTCGCGACTCAGACTGCGCGCGTCTTCCCGCCTACGCTACATGGGACACAATCGACAAGCTCTACGGCTGTGGACTATGGCTCAGCCGATCGATTTGGAGCGTCCAAGAACGCGGCATTTGAGGCAACTTCAACGCCAAACGAGCCAACGCATCCAGTTCGCCGCCACGACACCAAGACGGCGCTCTTAGCGGCGACGCAGTGTGTTCCAACGGCTGCGTGTCATACTCAAATTGCTAACTTACAGGACGAGAAGGCTTTCCTCACAAAATACGTGGAGCGACTGCTGTTGCAATTGCGATGTGTGTTACAAAAGCATGGCGAGCTGGACAAACTCAAAGTGATGACCGACCCAGCGGTTGGAGAGGCAATGGGCGGCAGTAGTGACCGAGAAAGCGGAGAAGATTCCATGGCGGAGAAGCGGTTACCGCCGTGGATGATCGCAAGTGCGGTCGTTCATCCGCTCCTCCAAGCGTACGATGTCAAGATCTATGAACTGGTACGTGGAGACAGCCCACGCTGTGGCAAAGAAAGTTTCGTCGCATGATAATAACGCTATGTATCGGTATATCTGTACAATCCATCCAGGAGAGCGCTGTGAGGGAGAGCAAGCAAGCCGTAGATCGCATGGCCCGCCACGCGGAGAGCCTCGCGCAATCAAACTCGACCTTACGACAGTAGGCAAAGCCCCCCATTCGCCTGTGTGCTTCTGATGATGGATACAATCTGACTTGTTGGTGTGTGTGTGTGTGGCCATCAGAGAACTGGAAGCTGCGGCCGAGAAGGCGGTGCTGCGCATGCAACATGAACCCAAGGAGACGAGCGGAGTCGGACTGTACAGCGACGACCCGTTGAACGACAGTGGGGGCGACTACCTTGGTGACCTCAACGAACGCATCGACGTGCTCATGTCGGTGCGTTCCATTGCATTCATGTCTGACATCCCTTGCGCTCTGAGCCTGAGTGAATGTTCCTCTTTCTTTTGTATCTGCGACAACTTAGGAAAACAGTATGTTAATGGAGCAAGTCTCGCTGCAAGACGATGAGCTCACGGGACTCAAACAACAGCTGAGCGACCGTGAGCAGCAAATGCTTGGCATGGGCCAGAATTTCAACCAAGCGACTGCAGCGCTTCAAGAATTGAGAGATGCCTGTGCCTCGCTGGGCGACGAGAAGTCACGCTGCGAGCAGCAACTGCAGCACTACGCGGCCCGCATGGCGCAGCTTGAAGGCGAAAAAGAGACCATCTCCAAGTACGCGGGGCGACTACAATCGGACGGCAAATCACTGGAAAGCCAATTGCTCGAGTATGAAGTTCTGGTCGAAAACATCAAAAAGAATGCGGAGTCGAAAGATGAAAGCTTTGCAACACGGTACCAGAATGTCTGTGCGAGGTTGCGCGAGCTCATGAGTGTGGTGGAAGCGCGCGACAAGAGCGTGGACGCGTTAGAAGAAAAGACGCGGCTGTTGACGTCGGATCTGGAGTGTGCACGGCAAGACTGCGAAGGCATGCTGCAAGTCATGGACAGCATGGACAAGCAGCTGGCCCAGTACTGCGGCCGCGAAGACGCCGTGGCCGAGCTGGAGCAAGAATGCAAGTCCAAAGTGGAAGAAATGATCATCGAGAAAGAACAGGTACAGTAGCGTCCCGTCTATGGTCAACCTGAAGAGATCGGATGATAATCGACTGAGTGTGAATGGCGCAGATCTCAGCAAGAGAGACCCAAGCAAGGCGAGAGATTGCGCGGCTGCTGGAACGGATCCGTTCCATCTCGGATGACCATATCAAGAGCCACGAAGACAGTGTGAGCCAGCTGACAATGCGATTTGACCACGAACTCAACCACCGCGAGAGTGAAATCCACGATTTGGGCACGGAATTGGCCCAAGTGCGCGTGAAGCTGGTTGGTGGTTTTTGTTTGTTTTACAGTATAACCGTGATCTGTTGACTCATATCTATTGGTCCTGTCTGTTGATACGTGGTAGGATATTTCCAGTCGGAACCAGCGCGAGCTTGAAAAGAATCTGGCGGATTCGATGCGGCGCATGAAAGACGCTGGTGAAATGTACGAGCGCAAGCTAAAAAGTCTGGTGGAACGCGCTGCCGCTGCAGAAGAAGCAAAAGATACGGTAAGCGTGTGCGTGGACTGGGACTTGTCGTGCAACGAAGGATTATGATGATCAATATGTTTGTCATACAAATTTGCACAGTCGATGCGAACGGAAAATGATGCGATCCTGGCGCTCCGCACGAAAGAAGACGAGTTGGCCAAGATGCGGAACGACTACCGAGATCGCACCCAGGAACTTCATGTAATGAGCTAACCTTACACTTCCCCTTTGCTGTTGGTGTATCAATACCAGACCAATTGATATCATGTTGTGTATTTGTGGATGACAGGACCGCGTGACGTCGCTGGAGCGAGAACTCGAAATGCGACGCACCGAAGCGCGGGAATGGAAAGAAGCAAACGAAGAAATTAACCACAAGAACCAGTTGTTAAACGACCAGCTGAACAAAGTCAAAGCAGACTGTGCAAACCGTTTTGCGAGTGATTTTGGCGCTGTTCATGCAGAAAACCGCGACTTGAAAGCACGCGCCGCCGAGCTAGAGTACCGTCTTGTCGCGTCCAAGAAAGAGCTCACCAGTGCTTTCGATGCGCAACGCAACGACCGCGACCGTGCCGAAGTGCGGCTTGTCGCGGAAATTGAAGCGCTCAAGGCGCGCGTCGCCTCGCTCAAGGAAGAAAAGGCACGTGTCGACCGCGCGCGGCAAGACGCCGAGTCTCGCCACGCCGTCGTCGCGTTACAGCTGCAGCAATTTGCACGCGACTTGGCTGATACAAAAGAGGCGCTCGTGGAACGCGACCACGCCTGTGACGACAGCGACCGCAAGGTCTCGGAGCTCAGCGCGCAGCTCACGATCGCGTTGTCCAAGCAGCAGCAGTTTTTCAGGCAAGAGCGCGAGTTGCGAGGGTCCATCGAGCGCGCGACACTGGAGAAAACGCGGCTGGAGAGAGATGCCCAAAATTGCCGCAAAAAACTGGAAGAATACAGGCAAGCCGATTTTTTAAATATGGTGCCTTTCCCGTATGCCAAACCGCCGCCGGACAAGAGGAGACAAGACAAACAGCAGCAGCAGCAGCAGCAGGCATCAAATAACCAAGCCAGTGCCAGCAATGACCAGTATTCTCAGTATCATGGATCACTGGGGTGAAAACAAATACTATTTTTTATTATATTTTCTCCTTCTTTGCAATTGGATATCGGGAAGAAAATTACTTGGAAAAGCAAAGACTCGAGTTGGTACCACCAAAGCCAAATGAGTTGGTCATCACGGCCTGGAGAAGCTTCTCTTGAGGCGCGTTGGGGACGTAGTTGAGTGTAAACTCTTCGCTTTGTTCCGTCAGGTTCAACGTCGGCGGCATCACATTCTGTACAGTGGAACAGTACAAGACGACAGGTCAATACCGGTTGCTACCAGCCAGAAAGCCCAAGTAAATGACTTACGTGGTGGAGCGCCTTGATCGCGAAAATGGCTTCCACGGCGCCAGCGGCTCCAAGAAGATGGCCTACCGCACCCTGCACATAGAAGAGACACACGACTTGATAACTCAATACACTACCAAATACCAACATTTTACCAAGCATCCACGTACCTTGGTGGACGAAAAGCCCAGTTGATGGGCGTGTTCTCCGAAAAGCTCCTTCACCGCCGCATTTTCTGCTCGGTCACCGAGTGGCGTCGACGTGGCGTGGGCGTTGATGTAGCCAATGTCCTGCAGCGCCAGCCCAGACTGCGCCACGGCGGATTGCATGGCTCTGTATATTTATATGGGTGTGTTTGCAGTGCATAATATTAATACTTTTTGTGTGGACAATATCCAGCTGTTACGGCTGTACAGCAACGCACCGTCTCGCGCCGTCGCCGCTTTCCGATGGCGCAGTCATGTGGTGGCCATCGCCGCTGAGTCCGTAGCCGCGCACTTCGGCGTAAATTTTGGCGCCTCGCTTTTTGGCGTGTTCGTATTCTTCCAGCACCAGCACACCCGCGCCTTCGCCCATGACAAACCCATCGCGGTGGACGTCAAACGGACGAGACGATTCCTCTGGGCGGTCATTGAACTGAAGAGGAAAAAAAAGAACTGAATCAGTGTCATGGCGTCTTCTCCTGTTGGCTACTAGCAGTCGAACTCCCGCTCTGCCGTACCTTGGTCGCCAACGCTTGCGAGCGCAGAAAGCCACAGATTGAGATCGGGTTGATGGACCCTTCCGTGCCGCCGGCGACCATGACATCTGCGTCGCCATGGCGAATGAACCGGAAGGCGTCGCCGATGCTGTGGGATCCCGTGGCGCACGCCGTCACACACGAATGATTGGGTCCCTACAGACAGATAGAGATACCAAAGGACAACACCATCAGTTGAGTAGATCAGCGCATCCTTGATCTTGGTGTCTGAACAAGTTCTCTTCCCAAACCTTCAAGCCGTGCTCGATACTGATGTGGCCAGCAGCGAGGTTGATGAGCACGCGTGGGATGAAAAAAGGAGACACGCGGCGGTATTTCTGCATTGTGTCACATCACCAAACAATTGAGCTGAGAGGCGTCTCCCCACCACAAGAGTCTCTTGCGATCGCCCATACAGTACCTGCTCTCTGACCAGCGCGCCGACGTCGACGATCTCTTGGATGTTGCCGATGCCTGCGCCAATGGCTACGCCTGCGCGCTCTCGCTCTTGGTCCGATTGCGCGACCCATCCAGAGTCGGCGATCGCTTCGCTTGCTGGCCATGATACATACACCAGGTCAGCTCTCTGTGACTCGCATAGAAAGGACTCCAAGGCTGGACGCGCGCACCTGCTGCCAGCGCAAACGCGATAAAGTCGACTTCTTGGCTCCGCGCATTCTTTGGGTTTACCCACTCTTTGATGCGGAATGCGTGTGGATCGCTGTCCCCTCGGGGCACTTGAGCTGCTATCGTACAGCCCAGTCCAGTTGTATCAAAGCTCTCGATTGTCTGATTCCCACCCGCGAAGTCAGCAAATGACCACTCAGTGTTGCGCACCAACCAATCATACCGTACCTTGACCGCGCATTGGGAATCCAGAAGCGCATCCCATGCACGCTGCACCCCGACGCCAAATGGGGTAACTGCACCCAAGCCAGTGACGACTACTCGCCGTGGTGCCACCACGGGAGGCGCGCTGAACGCAAGCTGCGAGAACGCACGCGCTCGAAGCATCTTTGAGCAAGTCGTGACAACGTTGATTGATATTTCTTCAATATCCAATGAGCATTGTATATGAGGGAACAAAATCGGTATGGAACCGGTTTGGGTTTCGTTACCGGTATGTCACCGGTACACCGGACAATATCGGATTTTGCTCAGAAAAATCGGAAATTCACATGGCTGAGTTGAAAGTTGGTGACCGTGAACATGATCACGATTGGGGGCCAACCTTGCCTACAGGTACCGTATTCGATCGTAGGTGGCATCCTGCGCCATATACAACGGCACACAGACCAATTTCACTTCAATGGTGAATCCACAGCTTTATCCACGGCCTTGCATGCCGCGCGTCCATTTCCATTCACGCTTCCTGCACACCATGGAGTCTCGGCAGCACCACGCATTCACCAACGATGTAACAACCGTCGCTGACACTCAGCCTCTGAACAGTCCCGGTTATGTGCACTCGGCTGTTTCTTGTTGAGCGAGCGAGCCAATGGAATCTGTTTTTGGCAGCACCAGCTGGTTCGTCGCCATCGTGACACATGCACATCAAGTGCAACTGTGAAGACAACGACTGGCCAAAGGTCCTGAGCTCCTGAGCTGCTGGCATCATGTGAATCTCAAACTGGGCATGTGCCGTTCGCATTCAGTCAGAGATGAACTCTTTGATGTGCGATGCGCTGACCACAGTTCCGCTGGTGATGGCGGGTTGGGGGATGGCAGTGGGAGAGTGACAGCCGACGACATCCATCCTCTGCAACCTGAACACCCAAGAAAACAATTGGCGTGTTTTTCCCCCACTCTCTCGCTCGATTTGGTGGTGTGTGCTCTGGGCACCGCACTCTGATCATTCTCCAACTGGCAGTCTATCTGCCATTGACATATCCGACGCGCACTCGTGCCCTCATCTCAAAACCAACATGCAGGTTTTCTCCACTGTCGTGATCGCCATCGCGGCCGTCGCCGCGGGTACCGTCGAAGCGATCCGCGCTGTCACCGCTGTGGTCGACATCCTCGCGTACAACGATGTGTACGAGTTGCAGCAGGATGCCGTGGACGGCCTCAACATCGGTGGCCCATCGCGTGTCGTCCCAATCGCCAAGGCCATGAAGGCCCAGAACCCAAACAGCTTGGTGCTCTTTGCTGGTGACACCATGTCGCCGTCGCTGTGGTCGACCCAGTTCAAAGGTATGCAGATGGTGGACGCCCACCGTGCGATCGGTGTCGACTACGCCAGTCTGGGCAACCACGAATTTGATTTTGGCATCGAAGGATTCCTCAACGTCTCGACCGCCACGGGCTTCCCATGGTTGAACGCCAACTGCTACGAGATCGAGACCAACTCGCTTTTGCGAGGCACCAAGAAGAACGCCATCAAGACGTTCAGCCACCCAACGTACGGCAAGATCAAGATCGGTCTCTTTGGTGTCATGTACGACATGAAAGACTCGAGCAAGGGGTTGTACTGGACCGACCCAATCGAGGCTGCCAGGCGCCAGGTGGCTGTTCTGCAAGCCGCCAAGGTGGACATGATCATCGCGTTGACCCACCAAGACCTCGCGGATGATAACCGCCTGTCCAAGGAAGTTGCCGGAATCAACCTCATTTACGGTGGCCACGACCACGCGTCCATGCTGCAGACCAACTACGGCACGCCGTACCTCAAGGCGGCCTTTGACTTCCGCTCGATCTGGATGTCCCACGTCGAGTTCTTTGCCAAGGACACGGCCGCGGCGGTGTTCCGCATGCGCCACACGGCGACGCCAATCACGGAAGACATGCCCACAGACGCGGCTCTTGACTCGAAGATCAAGGACTACGCGACCCAGATCGGCTCGCTCTTCCAGCGTGTGGTCGGCTCCATCTGCGAGCCAGGTCTTGACTTGCAAAACAAGGTGGTGCGGGTCATGGATGCGCCAATCGGCCACATCTTTGCGGACGCGCAGCTCAAATTCTACGGCCCAGGATCCGCGGATGTGTCCATGTCGAACGGCGGTGGGATCCGTACCGACAAGGTGTACCCAGCAGGCCCACTCACGCTCGGCCAGGTCGTCGCGTGGTCGCCATTCGGCAACACCATCATGGTCACCGAGACGGACGGCCTGTCGCTCAAGAACTTTGTCAACAAGCAGATGAATGCCAGCTGTGCGGATGGTGGGCTCATCACACCAAATGGCCTGTACACACACCCGGCGGGTGTCAAGTTTGCGTACAAGTGCACTGCCAAGGGTGTGGGGTCGGTCACGAGCATCGAGTGGCTGGACCACCCAACCAAGTCGGGCCCCGTGCTGGACACGGATGTGTTCAAGTTGGCGCTCAACAACTTTATCTACAACACCGAGTTTTCGACCATCGCGCGCGTGCGCACCAAGGTGGTTGTGAGCGAGGCCGAAGCCACGCGTATCGACGCTGCGCTCGAGTGGTACGTGAAGCAGCAGAAGGACGCCATCCTGTGTGAGGCGGGCGCCGTGCGCTCCACAGTGTCGTACTAAATGGTACTATCTGATAGTATTGGGTAGAACAAATTCGGTCAACATTTCGATGAGATGGTAGCTCTAGAAACGGTCTTGAAGTGAAGAGGCCACCTCTCAAAATGTAAACTGCTGTATTCAGTTCTGTACGTTTTTATTCGTCTTTGCGTTCCATTCTATTTCCATGAGCTGTTGGCTCGATTGGT
Source organism: Pythium monospermum (assembly GCA_023336165.1). Classification (NCBI taxonomy): domain Eukaryota; phylum Oomycota; class Peronosporomycetes; order Pythiales; family Pythiaceae; genus Pythium; species Pythium monospermum. The sequence goes on from JAADWJ010000003.1 coordinate 87,048, forward strand.
CACCTGCAGCCGCCCCGGCAAGCAAACTGCCCATGGGTGAAGTCGACTGAATGAAGCGCCCGTTGTGGTCGCGTGCCAAAGATCCAAGACCCGATACTGTGTGACAGTGTACGATACCATCGGGCAGACTAGTACTCTCTTACCGCCGTCAACTCCTTCACACCAATCATAGCCACGACCGAAATGTCGCTGGCTGAGCAATCGCCGTTCTCCTCTATGGTTCTCTGGGGTTTCAGATACAGCGGCACTTGACCCTTCTCCTCCTCGCAACTTCGAAATTTGAAAACATTCTCCACCGTCGCAGTCGCGCTGTTCGTTGTCGACGTGGGAACTGTTCCAGGCCATCCGTGACGTCACTGCTGTCGTTGGACCATGCTTCCAAAGCTATTGTTTATTTTTTGTATCATTTTCTTGCTGTTGGGCTGTGAGCGACTTTGACATGGCGATTCAGGCGTTCGTTCAGTTCAAACTGAGGCGCTGGTTCCAGAGGTTCCCATTGTCCAGTCGCGAACAGCGTGAACCGATGGCCGCACGCGATCGAGATGATCGGCCCCACGCCAAACCCGCTAAAATCGGAGACAACGTCCGGCTCACCAGCACCATCCGTCGCACCGCCAGGCAGTTCACGACCTAGGCATCCCGACGCGTTCTGGCCCCACGTGAACAGCTTCCCATCCGCACTGAGCGCGCACGAGTGGTGAGAGGAAGAAGCGATCTGGCGACAGCGAAGCTTGCGATGGACAAACTCTGGAAGACGAGCTGTGGGAAAGAACACAGAGAAAGAGTTCCATCAGCCAGGCAGACACGATGCAGTTTGGGCAGGATGCAACGTACTTGGAATGGCGGCGATTTTTTGTTTGCCGAGACCTAACTGGCCGTGGAGACCGTGGCCAAACGCAAAGACAAACCCTTGGTCAGGCGGACACGTGTCACTTCGTAGCTTGACGAGACAGAGCGAGTGCCAACTATTGCAAACCACATCCAGCACGGTGTCTTTTTCCAACGCCTTGACAAGTTCTGGGTGGAGTAAGTCAGCGTTGTCGTTTCCATGGCCGAGACGTCCGCCGTCGCCACAACCGAATGTGAACAACTGACCCTCGGTGGAGATGACGGCGGTATGGACAGCACCGCAAGACACTTTGGTGATACGTGTCTTGGCGAATGCCTCGACGGGCGTTGGCGTCGGAAAGAATAGCTGCAGGCGGTGGTCCGCGATACCCTTCCGCTTATTCACGCCAAGGCCAAGCTGGCCACTCCAGCAGGCTCCCCAAGTGAAGAGGTCACCTGCGTCGGTCACCGCCGCGCTGTGGCAATTACCGACGCTGACAGCGACGATTCGTGCGACCCCACTGGGCGTATTGAACGCCGTGACGGGAGCTGGTAACAGCGCAGCTGCGAGAGCCGAGGCTTTGAGGTCGCCTCCGTCGATACCCAGCTCCCCGTGGTCACCTCTCCCCCACGAGTAGCACGAACCATCGTTGGTTGTCAGTGCGATATGGCCGTCCGAGCGAGCGCATGCCATGGTCGCGACTGGTTTGCCCTTGAGTTGCGCCACGATACGTGGGAGCAAGAAAGAGGACGGCGAAGCACTGTTCGTAGTTGCACTGCTGTCTGTTGTTGTCTGTGGTGTATTAGGCTTGACTGGAAGAGGCTTCTGCAACGGGAATGATTTCGTGGGGGATACAGCACTCGCCTTCTTCTCGTCATGCCTGCCACTGCGGAGTGAGGTATCCACAAGTGATCTTCCACCTCCTCCCCATGCAAACACACGGCCATCCGATGCCACTGCGAGCGCATAGTCCGCATCAAATCCCTACACAAAAAAACAAACAGACAGCACCAGTCACCACCACTGAAAATAACGTTTGGTATGGAGGCTCGTCCGCACCGAGACGACTTTGGTGATGCCTTCTCCACGAAATGACTCGATCTCCGTCAGCACACGCCTCTCTTTGCGATCGCCCACCCCTAGTTCACCATGGAAGTTGTGGCCGCAGGCAAACACCCGTCCAGACGCAAGCACTCGCTCTCGTTCGCGGTCACGTTGCTCCATCAGCTCCATCCGCGCGCGGATCTCCGGCAAGTGGACCCAGTCCTGGATGCGCGCGACCAGTTCGGCTTTCTTGCCTCCCGCGCGTAGATCCAGTAGCTCACATGCGACGTCCAGTTGCTGCTTCGTCCATGGCGTCACATCCACGCGCTCCCAGAACTCGCGCGTCTTTGGCAAATCATTGATTGGCGTGCCCTTTCCAGATTTTTGCAACAACACAAAAAAAAATCAGCGTCTTGATAAGTTGACAAGGCAACCCCACGAAGTTCACTTACTTGATACTGGGGAATCACCACGCGATTCCACACTTTTTCGCGTGTTGCCGGCTCGGCGAGGTGCGCGATTTTCTGCTGAAGCTTCTGTTGCGCAGTGCGTGGCGGGTCGCGGTTGCCTCGACGGCCAGCGTCGTCGTCTTCTTGCCGCATTTGTGCGCGCAAGTCATCTTGCAGCAGCAGCAATAGCCGTTGCGCGCGCTGCTCGCGCAAGCGGTCGATCGGATTCGTGACCATTTGCATTTTGTTTTTTTGTTAAAAATGAACGCACTGGGACTCAACTACGGGTCGTCAAGCGAGGACGAAGAAAAACACTCCAAGGAAACGGTACAAGCCGTGGCGGCTGTGGTTGCAAAAACACCAAGACCAGGAGGAACTCAGCAACAGCCACGTGATGAGATCGAGATTGACGGACTTCCGTCGGAACCGCCAGGAGCCGCCGACCGCGTCGTGCAGGCAAGAATAGCACGATTTCTTGAACTGCAACAACCAACGGTCAGCAGCGGCACCGGTCCAGTCAAATCATTCCAAGAAAATTTACAAATCAAGAAAGAAGTGGCGAATCCAAATATCCTTGACAAAGTCGTCGAGTATTTTGGCATTGACGAGTTGCAATCCAATTTCGCACGCGAAGTCTTTGATCCGTATGGACTGCCGTTGCACGAATACACGGAGAAAATTTCCATCGAACAGAAAAAGCGCCAAGATGAAAAACTATCCCAGCAGGAACAGCGCAGTCAAATCTCGTTTACCCAGGCCAGGCTAAGCTAAACTAAGCGGACGAAATAATATTCGGGGCGGCCGCTGCCACAATTTTTCCCTTGCCTTTGCCCATGCCTTTGCTTCTCCCGCGCGTGGCGTCTTCCCGTAGTGTCTCGATTCGCTGGCGGCACACTTGAGTCTCTTCTTGTTCTGAGTCTAGTGTCTGCCGCAGCTGAAGCAACACAGCGTCAATTTGACCAAGTCGCTCTTCGTACTCTCGCCGTGCAGCTCCCCACTTGATTGCCTTGGTTTGTTCGCGTACAAACATGTACCGCTCTGTCTCTTTATCGACGACCAGCTTCCTGGTGGCGACAAGTTGCTTCTGCAGCTTGTTGATTGTGATCTCGGCTCTCTGCAACTCGTGCTTGGTCTCGTGGATGTGGCCGCAGTGGAGACAGGGCAAGGGTAATGTGTGGATCGAGCACCTCTTCACTAATGCGGCCGTGTCGATCGTGTGGAGCTTCAGTGGATGCGCGTATCGGCATCGCCCAATGGATTGGATGTTGCCGCAAATGCCTCGCTGGAGATACGACGGACACACAAGCGCCTGCGGTTCGTTGTCTCGCGCTGGGTACAATTGCCGAAGACGGTCCACGCGATCGTACATGTGCTGCAGCGTGACATGGGAACACGGAGGCAACAGCGTACATAGTTTGCATCGTCGCAAAGGTTTGTTCATGTCGATGATCGAGAGCGGGAAGGGGGCTGGCACCGGTCGACTTCTTGCAGTGGATGTCGTCTCGACGGTCGTCTTGCGCTTGGAGCTTGCAAAGCTCTTTCGAACGTTGGCGAAACTGACATACTCGTGCGATACAAACACTTGCTGAAGCGTTGCCAAGCACGGCAGCAATTCAAACTTGCAGCGCTTGAGCAGTTCTTCAAGCCCGGTTCGTTCGTATCCGATCTGAATGTGCATGGACGTGGTGAGTACCACAAGGATGTGTGTGTATATGTGTGTGTGTTTGTACTACGCACTCGTTGCGACTCGCACACTTGCAGTAGCTTGGTGCGTACTTGCAATTCATCCAACGCATGCATGTGGATATGGCTCGCGCGTTGCTTGAGTGGTTCAGGGAGTTTACTTGCGTCCGGTTGGATCACAAGAACCGCGAAGACGTTTTTCGTGTTGGCCACGGATAGGAACGGAAGCAAGTGGTGCTGCTGGATATTTGCTGGCACCCTATTTGCAGTCACAACACTCTCTCGCGGTTAGAAACGGCGCCACATCCACACTCAACTACCCGCAGGCGCCCGCCCAACCACGTGGGCGAGTGAACGAACCCTTCGAAATGTTCGACGATCAGAAAAGTGATGGTCTTATCAGGGTCCACTTTGCGAACTGTTTCCTCCATCTTCGTCACGAGTTCCTTGTCTCTATTTACGAAACACAACTGCCAGTTAGAAAATGTGACCTGAAGAGAACAGAAAATGGCTGGCAAAGGATGTGCTTCTTCTCATCCACGTACGGAAGTAATGTGGCGTCGAACGAGTGGAAAACGCATCGCAGTTGATTGTCCATTGCCTCTAGGATGGATTTCTTGAGTAGTAAAAGAAGCGAGTGCTTCCCCGTGCCTTCCCCTCCCTATCATTCCAAATACGGTAAATATATATCATCAGTGGCATGCGGGGCGTGTAATGTGCACGATCGTGGAGCCATGGGCATATTGAAACACGCACACTGATGATGAAATTCGTTTTGACGGATTGGCTGACGGACTGGATCGCGCGTAGCAACTCAGCGGCGCGCGCATTTCCCAACAGCTGATCGGCGGTCTCTGGAAACAAAACGTGGCGCCTTGCGACAATCAATCAATCCAAACAAGTGTTACAGTATGGTTTCTCTTGTGCATCGGCAGGTGCGAGGTTCGCAAAACTCACCATGCCGTCGTGGAGTCGTCTGGTGTTGGGCGCCGTGGCTTCTGTGGTGGCGGGTACTTCTCGTACAGCAAATCCGATGGATTCCGAAACCCATACGTGAGTTGCCATTCCGATTTGCTCTCGTGGACGCTCGTGTGGGGCTCGTGCTCCGGCGCTCGCGGCGACTCGGGTTCCATTGTTGATTTGCCCTTTGGGGACTTCAACATCCGATTGTAACAGCGCTCGCTCGTTATCGGCAACGGTAGACGTTCTTAACTGTTAGTCAGAATCAGAACAATGGTCAGAATCAGAACAATGGCGGTGGATCATGTAACTGGTGTGGTCCACCCAAGATTCATTTCTCCATGGGTGGCGAATAACACCAGGTTGCTTCGTCGCATGTGGAATGGCGATTGGCCCGTCCTGTACCTGACGGTGCGTCACAGCCTCCGACTCCGAGGGCAGTTGCTGCGACGAAGCTGAAGCCTGAACAACATCGCCGGCACCCTCGGAAAGTGAATTGCAATCGCTGATCACCCCGCACTCACAACTTTGCCACAATCAGTTCATTTCACTCCCTCGCCCCAAGCGAGTGAAGGACGAGAGCACCCAGCACCCAAATAAAAAAAACAGTCAGTGGCCAGCAAAGTGCAGTAAGCGCTGGCAAGATTCTCATTTGGTATGATGGCCACTAAATCCAACAGCAACGGCCAGCCACCGCCGCAGCATTGTTCACAAGGAAAAGTCGCCCATTATGGGACGGTACCTGTGACCCAATCCAGCCATCTTGCAGATACCCAAAATAACAAGCGGCCCCTTCTCTATCAAAGCTTCTCCCAAGAAACGAGCAAGCGATCTCTCACAAGTGTCGCGCGAAACAGCTCCATGGTCCGCGCTGTGCTGGTGCTGCTCGCACTCGCGCTGGTAGCGTCGGTCGTATCTCTTTTATCGAATGCAGTGTGGCGAGGCGACTCCAGTCCACTGCGATCATCAGGTGTGTTGAACCTGCGTCAGCAGTTCGTCGTCGGCGAGGAGACACGTCCCTCGCAAGTGCACATCGCCTTGTACGATGCAACCGCACAGAGCCCGAGCAGTCGCCGCGTTGGCATGACAGTGTCATGGGCCACAGCGACGCCTACAGCAAAGTCGCTCGTTCGATTCGGTCGCACAGCAAACGATTTGTCGACTGTCGTGGAAGCCCAAACAAAAAGCCAACAGTATGAATTCTGTGAATACGAATCGCCTTGGTTTCACCACGTGGTGCTGGACGGCAGCCAGCTCGAACCCGACACGACGTACTTTTGTGAGTCTTTATTCTCTGTTTCTCACTTTGTGTTGCCAAAAAACTGACGAGAGACATGTACACAGATCAATGTGGCGACCCATCAGGTGGATGGAGTGAGCTGCTCACGTTCACAACGGCGACGGCCATTGGCGACCCAAAGCCGACCACTTTCGCAGTCATCGGTGATCTTGGGTGGGTACCATTGTCTTACCTTTTCCATTGAGAGAGCACACACTGATTCGGATGGGATACGCTGTTGTGTAGGCAAACGGAATTCTCGGAGCAGACCATCCGCCATCTCATCGATGAGCCCAACGTGACCGCCATTCTCCACGCGGGGGATCTTTCGTACGCGGACAGCTACCAGCCGCGGTGGGATCGATGGGGCAAGCTCGTGGAACCGTCGTCGTCGGTCCGTCCGTGGATGGTTTCGGTCGGAAACCACGAAGAAGAACGGCCGTGTCAAAAAGAGGTGGACCGCTACGTTGCCTACCAGCAGCGCTTCCGCATGCCGTATGACCCAAGCGATGTCTCCCAGAAACAGAACATGTATTACGGTTTCCGTGCTGGACTGGTGCATTTCATCATTCTGACGCCGTACATCGCCAGTGATGCCGCGTCGCCACAGCACCAGTGGCTCAAGCAAGAGTTGGGTCGTGTGGACCGTGGACTTACCCCATGGGTGGTTATCATCATGCATGGGCCGTGGTACAACAGCAACACGGCCCACCAGGGCCATGAACCGCACATCGCCATGAAGACCCACATGGAAGAGTTGGTGTTTGAGTACAAAGTCGACCTGGTGTTCTCTGGCCACGTGCATGCCTACGAGCGGTCATTTGCAGTCTACAAGGAGAAAGTGCGTCCCGACGGCACTGTGTATGTCGTGCTGGGCGATGGCGGAAACCGCGAAGGCCTCGCGCCGACGTATATCCACCCGAAACCGGAATGGTCGGCGTTCCGTCAAGCCAATTACGGGTTTGGTCTCTTCCATGTGGTCAACCGTACGCATGCGCAAATTGAAATGTATGAAGACCAAGCCGTCGGAAATGCGCGGCTCCAAGACAGCGCGTGGCTATCAACGACCCAGTACCGCATCGCGACCAGCACAATTGCAGCGTCGTTGTGAGCTGCTTGTTTTTTTACGACAGTTAACTTAATTCAATGGATACTTTTCAGTGAGGAGTGATGGTCTTGTCAACTTTCTGGGTTCTGGCGGGTTTGGTATCAAACCGCCACGATGATGACCCGGTCCAACATTTTTTTTTGAGAACCCGGCCCGACCACATACTGTAGGATATGTTCGACCCACACACACAGATTGAAGCGCTCCAAGGAACGGAACAAGGGAGAAAAAACTTGTCCTGCGGAAACCCATTGTATTTCCCCCCATCAGTACGACACAGTATGAGCGTCCAAGTCAGCGTCAAGTGGGGCAAGCAAGTCTTCGAGGGTATCCCTGTGGATAAGAGCGCGTCAGTCGCGGTGCTCAAGGCGCAGCTGTATGCGCTCACGTTTGTGCCTGTGGACCGCCAGAAGCTCATGAGCAAAGCGTGGAAAGGCATGCTGAAGGACGACGTGGATCTGAGCCAGCTGGCCGCACTGACCGACGGCGCGACGATCATGCTCATGGGGTCCGCAGAGGTCATGGAGAAACCGAAAGACGCGGTCGTTTTCATTGAGGACTTGTCCAAAGATGTCGCGGCCGCCGGCGTCATGTACCCAGCGGGACTGGTCAACTTGGGCAACACGTGCTACATGAACGCGACGCTGCAGTGCTTGCGCCCGGTGGCCGAGTTTCGCCAGGCGCTCAAGCAATACGGCGGCGGTGTCTCCAGCGATCTGGCCAATAATTTCACGAGCTCGTTGCGCGATATGTACCAGCAACTGGACCGAAGCGTGGACGATATCACGCCGGCGCTTTTTGTGTCGGTCTTGCGCCGCGCGTTCCCTCAGTACGCGCAGCAGTCGCCGCGTGGCGGGTTCATGCAGCAAGACAGTGAAGAATTTCTCATGACGCTCTGGTCCACGCTGTCGCGCACGCTCACGAGCCCCGCGGGCATCACGAGCCTGGGCCCGACAAGCAACATGGTGGATGCCATGTTTGGGCTCGATATGAGCGAGCGCTTGGAGTGTGCAGAGACGGACCAAGAGGCACCGGTGATCAAGAACGAGAAGGCTCTCAAACTGGTGTGCAACATCACCAGCGACACCAACCACATCACCGAAGGCATCAAGATTGTACGTAACTAATAAGGCCATACTGGTGGTGGGGGAAACCAAGGAAACTGATGTCTGATACTTCATACGACTACTTCTATTAGGGTTTGGAAGGCGGCATTGAAAAGCACTCGGAAGTGCTGGGTCGCAACGCGCAGTGGAAAAAGACGCTCCGAATCAACCGCTTGCCAAAGTATTTGTGCGTGCAGTTTATGCGGTTTTACTGGAAACTCACGCCCGAAAGCCGCGACCACACCGGTGTCAAGTGCAAAATGCTGCGAGTACGTATCGACGCGCCATATCTATCCATACAGATAGATATAAGTATTGACTTGGGTGTGATTTTGTGTATCAAATACAGCCGATCAGTTTCCCTCAGATTTTGGACGCCTACGAGTTTTGCTCGGAAGAGCTTCAAGCGACCATGAAGATCGCTCGAGACAAGTCAGTTGTTACCAAAAAAATCAAAAGTGACTCTCTGCGGTACTAAACCATGGTTCGTTTATGTTTTAGAAATGCCGAGAAGATCTTGAACGAATTCAAAGAAACCAAGGAAGCTGGTAGTGATGCTGCTGCTCCTGCTGCTGCCGCGGAGGAGGAGTCCAAGGACGAAGACATGGTCGGTCTCTCGGCCGATGACCTCGCTGCGCTGGAAGCCGCCAAGGCCATGTCGATGGGCGCCAAGTCGCCAGGCGTGGGGTTACCTGCCGATTTCCAAGGCAACTACGAGCTGTACGCCATCTTGACCCACAAGGGCCGATCGGCCGACTCGGGCCATTACATGGCGTGGGTGCGCGACAAAGGAGACGACTGGTTCTGCTACGACGACGACGACGTGGCGCCGTGCAAGACCGAAGATATCGTCAAGCTCAAGGGCGGCGGCGACTGGCACATGGCGTACTTGGCCTTCTACCGTGCCAAAAACTAAACCATCTGTAAAACAGCCCAGCGAAGGCAGAAAGAGAGAGAGAGAGAGGGCTCTTTTGCTAACCAGACAGAAGAAACCTCCATTCACTACTTCCATTGTGAGGCTTCAAAATCACAGACGGTAGAACCACTGCCAAAAACATGGTTTACAAACAAAAAAAAGTATTAACTTCCCTTTTTTTCATATTTTCTTCTTCATGTCTTCAATCTAATACAACAACGGCACCACTATACTACTTCTACAAGCTGATTTGTTCTGTGTTTTTTCACATCTGGATGCCTTCGGAGCGTTCACCAGTGGTCTCTGAGACGCCCCCGTCCACGATTTTTGCTTCAATGACACTTGACTCGGACCGGTCATCAGAGTCGGATTGGTAGTCGTTGTCGGAATGCTGCGGCAGATCATCTTCGCTTTCAGTGCCGTTGGCTGCGAGTGAGAGCGACGCAAACTGAGGTGATGCCGGTGGGGAGAGTCCATCCAGCGGTGGGCTCCGTGGCGACACTGGTGGCGAGTCCAAAAAGCCATGGCTGTGGTCGTCATCCTCGGCGCCAGGGCTTCCTGGGCCGGGCGAGAACGCCGCGCTGTCGATGGCACTGGACGGCGACACGCCATCCGACTCGGTGTCGCCTCCTTCTTTTGTCGGATCTTTCGTCGCAAACGGCGACTTGGAGTCTTTATCCGTGGCCACCCAAATGCGAAGCGTCTCCAGTTTCCGCAGAGCGCTTGGCGCCAATTCATTGGTCGCTTCCTGAAATACAGTGAGATCAGGGATTGGTCAGTATGTTGGTAGTACTGTTAACTAGGGTTTCATACGATAGGATGGAACGTACCGGGCAAAACCACTCCATACACACTTCCAGATCGGTTCGTTCGGCCAGCACGGGCGTGAGTAGCTCGACCAACGTCGTTCGTGTCTCCATATCCAAGTGTGGGATCTCAATGCCTCGCACGGAAAGCCCATTCAGCGGGTGGCCCAGCACGAGCCCACTGATCCATTTCGCCAAAAAATTAAACTTGTCCACTTGCCCTTTACACACTTTTTTCATGAGCAGCTCAAAGACCTTTTCGGGCACGCGGTGGCGGCACTTGTCCACAATGTTGCGAAGCGCAAAGTCTTCCCGGACGTTCTTGAGCAACTCGCTGTCTTCGTACCCGTGGATGCCTGTCTGGTAGCAGCTCTCACACAACGAGTAGTTGTCGCACGTCGAGCACGTGTACATGTTGCCGACGATCGGATCCATGCCGCAGCCATCGCAGAACGAGTCTTCGTTCACATGCGACGGCGGCATCTTCATCTGCGCGACCTGTGATCCAATACATGCCTTGGTTAGTACAGTGCTGTGTACCCATGAGAGTTGAGAGCATGTTTCCCCTTGCTCACCTTCTGGCCGAGGAAGCGCCCCGCCGCCGACAGTGTACTCGCGAGACCGGTCGCCTTGGCGGTCGGTTCGGTGGGGAAACCGTTCATCGATGTCGTGCTGTCGCGGTCCAGAGACAACGGTTCGGACATCAACCTGACGAACGACGAACGACGGACGACGGCGCCGAAGAGAATTAGTAGCAGAAGCGTCAGTCTCTGTCGCACACCCTCCATTCTACAAGGTACAGATATGCGCAACAACCTACCAGAACTTCTTGGTGGTCTTTTGGATCTTGCGCTCACCATGGAGCGCGCGTGTACGGTCTTTGCCGTCGAAAATGGCCTGCTGAGGGCCAAAAAACAAGTGCACTTCGCCTGTTTTCTTGATTTCGTCACCGAGTTGTTTGTTGAGATTGCCCACACTGATGACAGATGGACGTGAGTCGATGGGACCCCCATCGGGGCCGTCGCCCTTGCGGCCCATAACGTTGGCGATCGAGAAACGCTGCATTCTCTTCTTTACAGCGGCGCCGGCTTTGGCGAGTTTCTTGGCTCCCGCAGTCGACACAGCAGTGACCGCGGCTTTGGGGACAGATGCAACCCGCTTTGTGCGCGTAAATTTCATTCTTCCCTCCCCCGCAACCTGCAACTCTTCCGAGTTGCAACAGGCGGTGTGGCCCAAGAAGTGGGTGCGCGAAGTAATTTACCCCGTCAAACCAACTGGTTTTTTTGTGTTTTTTTCGCTTGTTTTTTTGTGCTTTCTCGTCCTGTTCCTTCCTTCTTGAAGAACTTTTTCCTCGTTTGTTCTTGTTGTTGTGCGGGGCGCTGGAACTGGTCAAGTCTAAAATGGCGGGTCCCCTGAGAATCCTCCTCCTCCCCCTCTTACTGTGGTGGGGAGTGTGCAGGGGAGGATTTCTCTGCAATGCGGCGGATGAAGCTTCAGTCTGAGTTGTGGAGCCATGGCCACGAGTTTGAGCGTGGCAGTTGATAGGGTTGTGGGCACAGCTTTGTGAGCCATCCAAAGTCAAAGCGCACGTTGCAATGTGACGACAGGATCCATATCCATGCACCTTTGGCTTCACGTGGCTCCATGTCACGTGGATCACGTAGGATGATTTCAATTCCGCCCTGGGTCTCCCACGCTGCCGAGATACTGCATGGTGTCAGTGATGCACAGACCCCATCGAGCGAAAGTGTTGGAAGAATTGTCCAGAACACAAGGAAATGTTGGTGATTCGCCAACAACTTGTGTTGGTTTGTTGGGTAGAAGGAAATCGGTGGCGTTTTTTGGGTTTCCCTCCAAGTCCACATGTATCCATACTAGTAGTGGCTGCGATCACTATCTATACACTATTGTTTACCTTACTGGCATCTCGTTTGTCGCTGCTGTCTGCGCTCACAGCACGCCATGCTCCACGAAGCGGTCGTACAGTGGTTTGTGTTGCATCTCGCCGATCACGCACGTGAGGCTGGCGTGCGCATAGTACATGCCGTCACATGTCAAATTGTAGATGATGTCGTCCAGCAAAATGGCCTTGCCCGTTTGCGTGCCGTCGGTGATTTTGACATGCGAGAAATGCACATGGAAGTGGTAATACGTTGGCTGGTAGTGGACGTACACGCGCAGCGCACTGGACTTGACGCCATAGAGCTTCCCCAGTGCAGCGCAACTCGCATCGCTAATCAATCATCGGAGGAGGGTGGTGAACCCAAAACACGTCAGCAGCTAGCCCATCCAACGAGCCGATTAAATGTACTGTACCGGATATTCTTCAACGCTGGAAGATGCGACGCTCTGAGATCACGCAACGAACGAATCGACCTGTCGTTTACGATGGCAAGACAGTAGATCGAGTCGAGCTGCGCAATACGTTCAAGTCAGTATCAATGGTGATGAGATAGATGCAACGGAATGGCGTACGTTGGAGGTGTCGCTCCACTTGAAGTCGGGTAACAAGATGAACCCATTCTGTGGATGGGCATCTTCAAACACGATGCGCTCGGACTCGGTCTTGCTACCAAGCGCATACAGCAGCAACAGCAACCACAATGGTCAGACCTGACTGAATGACAGACACTTCAATACACAGCCGTACTGGTCGAGGATGTTGTAGACCCATTCGATTTTCTCAGGCGGAACGCTGTCGATGAACGGCAACGTGATCTGGTGGTACAGCTCTTTGGTCTCCACCACGACGTGGAATCTCTGGTCAGAATGCTTGCGCACGTGGGTCTCAGTCGCAGGAAAGATTACATTGATCTACAAATGCGCAGGCACCAGCGGTCAGGCCCAGCCAAACCAACGATGAAAGCACAGGGATTGTTTTCCGGACCTTGAAAGGCTTGACTGATCGTGATACATCGCCCACAAATGTGCTGTAGACATCGTTCTGAAGGATCGTATGCAGCGAAAGCGACTGCAACAGTTGCGCCAAGTCGCGCGTGTCAAACGACGTTTTCCTGATCGTCACAAGCGCTGGTCGCTGGGCTGGATCGGAGGCAAATGTACCGAGCAGCGAAACCTCATTATCCGAACACTTGAGCACGCGCGTGAGCACAAACTCTTGAAGCTTCTTGGAGCCAACGCCGTTCACTAGTCGCGCAGAACTCCAGAGGCTGAAGAGAAGCGCACTCGTCGCAGCGAGCGCGGCCGCCGTGGCGATGACGCCGTTGTTGGAGTTCATTTTTTTTTTTTTTGTTGGTGAAATGTATTGAAATTTAGCAAAATAGCAAGCCTAACATACTGAATTAAGTCTTCGTGCAACCAGCGCGTTTGCTTCTGGTGCTTCCATCGGCATGAGCAAAACAAAACTCCGCTCTCCGCCCTTCGCCGCCTCTTCTTGGGTTTCCTTTGGCAGATCCCTGTGTGTCTGGATGTCCCATGTACAGTCCCCATTACTGTATCTCTCATCTCTCTGTCTTTGTCTCTCGCTGCCACACGCAACTCGTTCGCATGGATACTGTATTGGTTGCGACTTCCATTGGTCACAACGTACAGTAGGATGAGAGAGAGAGAGAGAGAGAGAGAGAGCCAACCACCAAACACATTGAGGACACGCCGTGGGCAACGAGGGAGGAGGAGGAGGACGCGATCGCTTGACCCGTATCTTCGTATCTTCTTGGAAAAAAAATAAATCAAATCGTAGCTCGGACACATCACACACAAACAAACCGAGCTTTTTTGGAAGAAAGCATGCATCGTCAACACCTCTGTTGTCGAGGTGGAGGAAGAGGAGGGAGAAGAGGAGGCGGATCAAAAAGTCGGGAAGAGGAGGAATCCACGTCGTGGTGGTTCTCGCTTAAAAGCACAAGCGAGTGATCGAGTAGAGCGCATCGCCGTCACGCGAGTACATCATCTCGTCGTCCTCGTCTTCGATCTCTTCCTCATCGTCGTCGTCCTCTTCGCCATCGTACAGTGGGTCGCCTTTCTTTGTCAACGCCACCGGTCGCAGCGAGCCGCTCGTCGTGAGCACGTGCGCCTCCGAGTAGCCGCCATATGACGACTTAGACATCAGCGTATTCGTAAGGCACAAAGGAGCCGTTTCCTTCTCACTGATACTTGCAGTGCGTTGTGTCGAACCAGGCTGAGACGATGCCGTCGAACTGCAGGTGAAAAAGCGGATCACCCGCTCCAACAAGCCCGCACTCGCGCGTTGACGCGTCTCCAGCAGCTCGCCTTGCGTGGTTTCCAGCGAAGTCTCGAGCGTGTCGATCCGCCTCTCTTGCTCGGCGATCTGCATGGTCTTTTGGTCAAGCGTACGTTGCATTTGCTCATACTTTGTGCGCAATTGCTCGGCTTCTTGCTGTGCGACCAGCATCTTTTGCTCCGCGGCTTCGACGGCGGCAGCAAGCCCAGCATTGTCTTCTTCCAGTCGCTGGACGTGGATGCGGTAGAGCTCTCGTCGAAACATGCAAAACGTTTTGACCTTGAGGAATGCACGCTGCCAGCGGTCGCGTGCGATACGCGCTCGCTTGAGCTTGTGGAAGTGCTTTTTGGCCGCGACCACGCGCACCATGGCCTGCATACGGATCGACGCGCGGCGGCGCTTGACTTTCTCCAGCAGCCACAAAAACCCACGCTTTGCCAGGTACTGCGCCGTGACTTTCTTCCACAGCTTTTGCAAGTAAATCACGCGCTGCAATGGGCCTAGCCACTTGAGAAGCCATCGCTGACCGGGTGGCAAGTAATTGCGCTTGAGCAGCTTGTCCAGCAACACCATCTTGTCTTCGGGCAAGTTCTGGTACGCGTTCATCGTGCGCGCGCGGTCGGCCATCTTGTTCCACAGCTTGCTCATGCGTTGGTGGACGCGCATTTTGCGCACGCGCTTGCGCGCGAGATGCTGCCGCACCATACACTGGATCATCTCGGCCTTGCGACGGTACTTGCATTTGAAATAGATTTTCTTGAACGCATTGTACGCGATCATCTTGGTCGCGACTTGGATCCAGCGCTTTTTATGCACAAACTGAATCATTTTGGACGTGAGCTGCAGGCAATCGGCTTGCTGGGTGCTTGGCGTGAGAAGTCGGTCCAGCAAATCGATCTTGCCCGTGCGGAAAAAGAGCCGCGTGTCACCAAGCCGGTACGCCGACGTGGGGAAGTCGTAGATCCACAGGATAGCCTGCGTGAACAGCTTGTCGTTAAACTCAAAGCGCTGAAACATATCGGCCGGCAACAACGTCTTGTACACGTCCACGACTTCAGCGTACAAGATCCGGGTCGGCAGCCCGACGCGAAGCACTTCACAAGCCTGCACGGTACCAGAGCAACGCAACTGTTCGACAACGTATGGCTTGTCAAAGATGCCCGCTTTCATTTGCGTGTTGGGCTTGATGCATCGCACAAAGTTACACGACGTGCCTTCCAATTCCGTGATCAATCCTTTCATTTGGGTGGAAAACAAGTTGGACGCACTGCCTCCCTTGGCCTTTGCTTTCGAAGGCCCTCCAAAGGAGCCCACGGCGTTGGTCTTGGCTGCTTGGTTGGAGAAATTGTTTTGCGATTTCGTGCGGTTTCTTCCCGTGATTTCTTGCAAGATCCGCGACGTTGACCGCGTGATCAGTTCTTCGAATTGGTCCGAGATGATGTTGTTGTTTTTGTCCACAAACGAGTCGATCGTGTACCGCACGACGCCAGCGTAGTGCTTGATGATGAACGTATCGCGTACATCCTTCGGGTGCGGCGTTGGGAAATTGGCATGGCGCTTGAACAACGTGTGGAGCCGCTCATTGAGCTTACGGTCCGATGGCCCTGGGAGCCGCGACACGTTGTCGATTGTCACAAAAATACCGCCGTGTTTACTGGCGATCAGGTTGAGGCACTCGCGGTTGTCCGAGTACATCACGACACCACCATCACCACCAGACGAAGCCTCCTCTTTTTCCTCTTCGGTCAATTGCTTGACCACGAGTGGCACGCCTGGCATTGGGAACGGGAACGCGAGCGAGTGGTTGGTCGGCGAATCAATGTTTTCCGACCGGTACAGCTCCTGTTCGGCTTCAAACACACAGTCGTTGAATAGACTCTGCAGCGCCTCGTTGGCGTAGTTGATCAGCAATTGTTCAAACGAGTTGCGGTTCTTTGGCTCAAAATCTTCAAAGCCGAAAATATCCAGCACGCCAATGTACGGGATCACGTCGCTTCGCGCCGCGTCGTAGTCCAATGCGCAGGCACACTGAACCATGAGCCACGTGAACACATGTTCGTAGATGGTCTTGGCGATCGTATCGCGCGAGTACACGGCCATTTTGGGTTCTTTCTTGGCGTAGTAAATGGACCCACGGCGCGACGAGCCACGGGTCGTGATGATCCGCTTCATCAAGATACATTCACTCAGCTCGTCTTTGTTGACACCAAGCAAGTTGGCGGCATGCTCCAATGAATCTTGCGCTTGCTTGTCGTCCGCAGAGATACACGCCGTCTTGCCTTCCGACGTATCTTCCTCCGTGATCGTGATGTTGCCCATATGAAGAAGCCCACCGACGACACGGAAGATTTCATCTTGCTTCTCGTCTTTGATGCCCACGAACTGCAACGCCTTGCACAGATTCTTGAAATTGTCGCCGTCGTCCATGAACTCGGCCTTCATGCAGCCCGATTGGTTCAAGAAGGAATACTTTTCAGGCTGCTTTGGCTCCAAATGGAGTCGGCTTTCCAAGTATCCCGTGTCTTCTGCGTGAAGCAGTTCATAAAACACGTGGAAGTTGCGCTCGCCCTTTGGCTGGCTCACCAAGCGGGACTTTTCCAGCAAGTACGTGTCGATCGACGCGCCTGTGAGTGTATGTCCGCCCGTGGAAAACTGGAGCCGCATGTACTTGCCGAACCGACTGGAATTATGGTTGCGGTGGGTCTTGGCGTTACCGAAAGACTCCAAGATTGGGATGGTCTCCATGAGCCGCCCCCCGAGTGTCACGGGCGACAGCTTGATGCCGTTGTTGGACTGTGGGAACGACAACGCCGCGGTGGCTGAGCCGGGCGGCATTTTCACAGTGGGCGTGAGCTCTGGTTCCGTGTCATCTTCAGAAGCCAAGGATGGCGTCGGGCTCGCGCGGACCGCGCGTGTGGTCAAGAAATCCAGAATGATCTTGGATGTCTCGGTCTTGCCCGAGCCACTTTCCCCACTGATGATGATCGACTGGTTCTGCATCACGGCGCGGACGGCACACAATTCACGGTAGGCATTCTCAGCGATATAGTACGGGTGCGGAGGGCACCTGTCGAGCGACTGCGTGACAAAGAGTTGCTTGTCTGGCTCAATGAGTTTCTTCAACGGGTTCACGGCGATCAGCACGTTGGCCATGAAAGTGTACGGTCTCAAATTTTGAAGTGTGGACCGGTCTTCCAGGTTCTTGGCGAGCGCGGCTTCATGGAGATGACGCAGCGACGTCATATCAGCCGCGGTATTGAACAAAGGGTTCGCTGGGAAAAGCGGCGTCGTCGGCAAATGGAGCGTCTCGCTTGGAGACGTCGGTAAAGCCTCGCCTGTGGCTTCGTCGATGAGACAGAAGCGCACGCTTTCCTGGGCCGCATCGTGGGCAGTCACTTGGCCCAGCGTCCAGCCGAACGCGCCTTCTTGACGCCAGTACAAATCGCCGACGCGGATCTTGACGACTGGTGACGGAGTTGCCGGTGCTTCATTTCCGTTTCCGTTTCCGTGTGCCGGTGCCGACGTTGGCGCATGGTCCTTCATGTGAGTTGGCCCCGTGCCAACAGTTGGAGAAGCGCCAACGTTGGTGGACAACCGACGAGTTGGATGGACCGCCGCCATTTTCTTTTTTTATTGTTTTGTTTTTCCAGAGCCGTCCAGAGAATGGGTTAGACTTCTCGAAGGGTGAAAGCGTTTTTGTGGAGGAGGCTGTATGTGCTTTGCTTGTGTTTGTGCCTGTCGAAAAACGCGTCGCGTGTGAAGGAGGAGGATATCACTTCGTGTTCATCCAGCAGGTGGCGCGTCAGTGTTTGGTCGACTCAAAGCACCTTGCCGCAGGCCTTGCGCTCTTCTCTGTCCAGCAAGCAGCGAGCGGCGGTTGTTGTGTGTGGGCGGTTGCAGCTTTTTCAGCAAAAAAATTCTGCTGCCTAAAATTGTCAGAGAAAAAACCCACTGATTTCTCGTCTGATTGGTTGAAAATATAATGTCGCTGACTCTTCGGGTGGAGAGTCTGTTGTTCTTTTGATCTTCAAGCCGGGAACTGACAGAAAGTGAATACCTGATAGCGTTCCCCTAACCTTTTTCCGGCAGAGCAGCGTTTTTACAAAAAAGATTTGAAAATGTTTGTGCCGGAAATAAAACACAATTTTTAATATTACGGTAAAATGGTGACTGTCCATGCACTGCAGGGCGAAAATGCCCAGAACAGCAAGGAGCCACTTGAAGTTTGAAGCCAATCCTGATGCAGAGGCCAGTGAAAAACTGCACATTGCTGCAGCGGGACTCTCAGTCCAGGGTCTGGAATTATTCCAGTGGAATATCCTTGGAGGACTTCGTGATATCTTGTCTCGCATTGCATGCCGTTCCCAGGCTGAAGTTATTATCTGCAAAAACCATTTATACAGTATCGTCTACCATGAACATCAGCGAATCTGAGAACAATCATAGACGACACACAGAATATTTATAGGTAGAAGTGTAAATGCGATTGTGGGCGCTGTCGAGTCTCTTCAGTTTCTGAAGATCCTCTGGTACAGTACGGAACTGGTACAGCTCGCGTCGGCAAAACTGTCGGCGTGAATGGCGGAGCCTCCATTTTGGAGATCCTTCGCAAGGATTCCTTCAAGACAAAATGATCAAGCGCAGTCAACAACCATCGCCACAACTTGTGGCACTGCAATACCTACCGGTACCAGGACTGGGTCTCACCAATCATTGCAGCTGCAAATTGTTGCTTCAGCTTCAACCCATGACGGAGATGAGCCCACCAGCAAAGCGATATCTTGGAACAGCAAAATAAAAACCAATCAATGTGCGGTAGACGAGTGTTATGGGTGTGGTGAATGAGCGCCATTGTTTTGTATCCAGTCTCAAAAATTTAGCCAATTTTTAGCCAACATTTGCGTCAATAAAATGGGTTTCCGATGGTTAAAACCACTGGATGGGCCATAAAAGATAGCGTCATTCCCTTATGTTGAAGCTCTGTGACTCCCAAAAAGACGAAAAGCGACATGAAATTACTCACATTGGAATAAGCACAAATCCTGAATCACACTGTCCCGAAAATATTATTTTTAGACAGCCTGTTCAAAAATATTGTGCGAAATATATCGAAATATTGCATCTTTTATTCGGCCTGAGTCGCTCTCCAAAGTTGGGACACCACGACCCAGCAGCGACTGGTTGGCGTGAGTGACGTCACGTGTGACGCAATTCGCTTCGGCACTTCAACTTCATGGGGATACACGTACCGTACCCACATCATTTGTGTCGGGTGGGTGCAAGTTGAAAATCCACTGTAATCCGGTTTATTCATATTGATGCAATTACGCTGTACCGCTCGTTTTTCTTGTTTGCGTCAGCGGATCCATTCTATTCCTCGTCTTCCTCCTCCTCCTCCTCATCGTCTTCCTCCTGCTCGTCGTCCTGCTCTCCGCTTGCTTCATCATCGTCATCGTCTTCTGAATCCTCTTCGAGGCTCATGATCCCCAACAGTATGCGGCGACACACTTGGCGTTCATGGGTGACCAAAGCACGCGTTAACCGCCACGCCTCCTCGTGCTGGTCACCACCATTAGTTGGGTTCGTTTCCTGCGCCAAAAGTGCGCTGTACTCCTTGTCCTTGTGCTGAAGCAGCACGGTCAGCACGTCGTACAGCGACTCCATGGGCAGGTCATTTGCAAAGACAAAGCTCATGAGTCCATCTGCTAGGCCGAATTCCTGGGTCGCATCGCCATGCAACGCGAAGAAAACGCCGGCATCCGTGGCCACGTCCGTCGCGCCAGGCTCTTGAGCAGCAAAGAGCTTGCGACGCTTGGATGCCGAGGGAGAGCAAGAATTCTCCAGAGCAGAAGAGGAGGTGGAAGAGGAGGTGGGCAAGGGGCTTGGCGTTGCTGACTCCTTTGCCAAATACTCAAGCTGTGCCAACGCGGCTTCCACTGAGCCGCCGCTGGTGAGCTGAGCGTACACCATGCGCACATACGAGCTCGCAAGAAGAATGGAATCCGACTCGGCCACGTCAGAGAGCACAAAGCTGTAGCGACACAAAAGCTGTGGGCACCAACAGGAAATTGTGTCAGCGTGGTCAGAATAAAGGAATTTTCTTCGTGTGCCGTCTCTGTACGCTAGTTGGGCGTACCTGTGCGTTGCTGAAGCTCCCGTAAGAGATGGTGACTGGTTCATCGGCGTTGATGGCGCGCACAGCGACGAGCTGAGAAAGTGGGGCAAAATAATATCACAGTTACGTCAGCTCCCTTCCGTGACTCGGTCGCCATCCCTTTATACTGGACAGTTACAGTACCGAGTAGCCACCGGTCTTGTCGTCCTTGCGAATCACAGCAGATAGGTTCATTGCATCGTGGTTGGCCATGTCAATCACTGGCAGCAACGTCGGTTCGAGGGAGTCGCCAATGGAGAAGGCTCTAAAGTAGTCCCACAGTGAGTATCGATAACATGGCTAGCTTTATCATACGCAGAGCTCACACCTGGAGGAGATGATGGAGTACGCCCACCGAAATGTCTCGAGTGTGACCCCACTTGATACACCACAAAGCTCTGGGAATTTGGTGGTGAGCGGCACTGCGAACCGGGCGAAGATGCTGTCCACCAAATCATCGTCGACGATCGGATGCCTGCAGAACCCACAACCTGGAATAAGATCTACTGCGATCATCCCATCACCCTCTCTGGCAATATGGTTGTCTCTTACGCTGCTGTGTTCTTGAGCAGCGCCTTTGATTCGGAGCTCCACGTGAGCGGCAGTGGCAGGCTCGTTGGCAGTTGTTGGATGTACCCGTGGAATGCGCTGCGCTCGCCAAGCGCCTTCTCTGCCAAAAGCCCAAGCACCGCGAGAACTGTTCCGCTAGGTTGAAGTTTGGCCATTTCTGCCTTGAGCTCGCTTGCTCGTTCCGATGGCATCGCTGCCTCGACACCACGAAGCCAAATGGTGCCATTGAGGAAGGCGCCGTCGTGTAATTCCACAAGCACATCGCCACTCGCGATAGCGCTTGTGGCGTAGATTGTGCGGTCAACTGCGCCACAAGTCGCACTCGATTTGTCGCTGATTGGGTCCACTGCACGAGAGACATGGATGCGCTGGTCATTGTCCGCGATCCATTTCTTGAGCGGAGCCATCACCATTGATGGCCAGTGACCGATTGATTGTGACGATTGTTGACACAAATTTATGACCACCTGCCAAAATGTGTCACAAGACAGCCAAATTCGCATAACACGTCATTCGATGCTGCGTTTTCACAAAACTAGGTGAGCCGGAAAAAAAACCCACTGAGTGTAAGTTGCAAACCGAAAAGCTCCATCCATGGTGAACGCAGTCGGAGGCGTGGCATTTTCGCCGACGACAAGAATGACGACCGCGAGCGAAGCCGACACGGCTTCCACGACTTCAAGCAGCGACCAATGGCGTGTGTTCTTGGGCATCGCGCTGCTTATCGCCTCCTACGTCTTCCGCGTCGAGATCGTGCGCTTCTCGCTGCGGTTGGCCAAGCGCGCCTTGCCTGGCGCGATCGTTTGGATCAAAGAGTTTGAGAAGAATTTGCTGTTGCCTCTTTCATGGGTCGTCTTCGTGCTTCTCGTGTGGTTTTGCGCGTACGTCATGGACTTGTCCACGTTGCTGAGTGTGGAACCGGCGACCATTGCGTCTCTCATTCGGCTTTTCCTTGGGTTCCCGCTCATCTGGGTGGTCATTTGTCTTTGCAATTACGTCACGTGGGGCATCATCCGCGTGAAAGGATGGAACCGCGCGACATCAAAAGAAGACGACGACTACAACCGCGTCATGATCATCACCGAAGGCATCGGCGTGATCAAGATCTTGCTGGTCGCGTATGTGGTCTCGTCGTTCATGTTTGACGGCATCGGCAAGATCACCAATTTTGACTCGTCCCAAATCACGACCGTCGCCGTGCTGGTCATTGAGTTTGTGTTTCTCTTTGGGGCACATACATGGGTAGGTGAAGACTATAGTACTCAATGCAGTGTCCTTAGTGTCCAGTTGCTGATGTGTGTCTATGTGTGTATATGTATACTAGCTGAAGAACACCATGGGCGGACTCATCGCACTCATCGATGAGCAAGTCAAGAGCGGTCTGCATGTCAATTTCTTGAGCCATGAAGGTGTCGTGGAGCGGCTGTTTCTTCAGTGTTTTTGCGTGCGCCGCTTTGACAAAGCACTTGTGTACATTCCGAATGGCTTGCTACTCGAACACTCGGTCGAGATCAACTCCAAGGCGCTTGATCGACGATCAACGATCCCACTCCATATGGACCATGGCACCAACGCGGCTGTCATGAGGCGGTTCATTCAAGAGCTAGACGGGGCATTGGTCGAGTTTTGTGCCAAGCGGCAAACGAAGCGCAAGAGCGGCGTGCTTGGACTTGACCACAAGCCCCACGGTGGCTGGGATCTCCATGCCGTGATGGACAAGGCCAAGGCGCTGGTCAGCGAAGAGGAAAAGTTGGCGAAACCACGGTTTTGGATTACAGTCGACGCCCCGTTTGTGCTCCATGTGGTGTATTACACGCAAGAACACCACGCAAAGGCCATGATGGCAGAGAAGACCGAGGTGAGGAACACAGCACTTTTTTAAATTACCGATGGCGGACAGACTGAGGCATATACTTACTGAACTCGCTTGGGGTGTGATAGCTGGTGTTGACGATCACCGAGTTGCTGAGCAACCAAAACATCCAAGTGGTTCGAACTCGTAGTGCGCGAACTCGTAGTGCGGCTCCTGATGAGCGCCAGGACGATTTCCTCGACCTCACGGCGCGTCCGATATCCCTCCCACCTCGTACCGAGCCATTACCACGACTAGGAAGTCGTGATCGTAATCGCGAATCCGATCGCTTCCAGCGAATCGCAAGTGAAAGCAGCGTGCTTCGCCAGCGACGAGCCCTCCATGTTTCGTCCTCATGAACGGGCTTGCCTCTTCTTTTTTTGTGGTATTATTCACCGAACAACAGCACCGCAAGGACGAATATTGTGCTTGTGAAAGACCGTCAAGACGCAGAGATTGATCTACGAGAAACGAAACGTTGCGAGAGAGTATCAGCACAAAACGCCAAGAGGATCCATCCTACACACGAGCATCTTCCTCGTCCTCGTCCTCCTCCTCGCACCTCTGTCTTGGCGGCTTCCAGTGACGAAAACAGCGTCCGTATCACGGTCATCCGGAGCATCAAGCGGTACATGTCGTTGAGTCCGATCTGCAACGCCTTTGTGTTCCGTTCTTGGAGCTCGGCAGTGGATGCATTGGATACGCGGAATGCACTTGCTCGAGATGATGCATATTCAGCCACGCTGAGCGACCGAAAGCCAGCGATCGAGTCGCGCGTTTCTTCCGGGAGCTCTTCGCAGAAATCGGCAAGCGCTTCAAAGAGATCATCACGAAGCGCCAGGATGCTTTGAATGGGCATCGCGGGGTGCAATTGGATGGCCACTTGGTGCTGAAACGCGTCCGCTGGGCTGCCGTTTGTCTGTTCAAAGTCGGCAAAGATGCCATTGGGAATGTACACCAACGACCCGTCGTGGCGCCGCAACATGGTTCGTGCGAGTGACACTTTTTCCACAAAGCCGCGCAAGTGGAGGATCTTGCAGAAACTGCCCGTTCGAAAGGGCTCGGCCCACACAAGAAAAAGACCCGTCGCAATATTCTTGAGCTGTTCACAAAGAAAAAGAAAGACCGTCAGTAGCCAGTGGCGTGACGGCTTGATACAATAAGAGATCCCAACGCACCATGGTGAAGCCCGACACGATGAGAATGACTTCGATACTGAGGAAAATGTCGAGAAGCAAGAAGCCCGCGAGGTCGTTGGATAGAAAGAAAATGTAGAAAATCTCCACCATGATCACGATAAAGCAAATGAACTTTTTGTTGTTGTTGTGATGGGCGACGGGTGACAAAAAGAAAGAGCGTCAGTTGGGTGTGTTGGTTGGTGCCGGTGTTCAGTGGGCTCTATATCTCACCTTCATGACCTCCGTGACGACAAAGATCTTCGCATCGTACTCGCTGGATGCGCGGTCCCATTTGAAGTGGCGCACGACCATCTATACATTTCGTACGAGCAGGGATAAGAAAGCATGTCCTTGTAGCTCTTCCTGTTTTGGAACGTACATTGGTGATGACAACGCGTAGTGCAAACGTCGCCAACACCAATGGAATTGCCATGATATAGGACATGAACTGGACGATATCACTGCCATGGCCAAGGTCCAAAATGTAGAGCGCGATGACAATGAACAGCAGCAGCATCGTGATCCACGAAAGGTAGACAAGCAAATAGCGATGGATATCGCCGACCCAGCGGTACCGCTTGCCAATGCGGCGACGAACAGCGAGTAGTATCGCGGCCATGATGGGCTGCGTGCTGAAGTAGACGACCAGCACACTCAGCGCCCCGAGTCCCAAGCGCCAATACGGAACCATTTTCGCTGTTTTATTATCGTTTGTTTTCGAGAGTGATCCAGGATTGCAGCTTGAAACTGAATTTGTTGTTCATATTCACCAATCAAATCGAACCTAGATATGTTATAGGTACGGTCCAGGACGAAACTAAGTTCGGTGTGGTCAGCTGGATGGTCTCTGTCCCGTGCTGACCACATTTCCAGGCGAGAACTCCAGACGCGCGGGTGGGGCAAGCACCTCCGTGCTCCGTGGGCTTGGCCATCACCATCCTCTTACCGGTATACACTCAGATCAGCGTTAGTGCCCGCGAGGAAAGCCGCCACCGATCCACGGCACCCGACAGAGCGAACTATTCGCGACTGTATCACAGGCGCCCGCGACCGACTGTTTGCCGACGATAGTTTGTGGATCGAGCCGAGCTACTACTCGTATATTGCGTCCGTCGTCCGCACAGTTATGGGCCGCTTCAGTGATGCCCAACTCGCGACGCTCCACACCGTCATTCTCGTCTCTTGTGGGCTTTCAATCGTCGGATCTCTTTACATTATCGTGCATCACTTCCGATTGAGGAGCCATGGCGCGACCACGAGCACGCAAACCATGATCGCGGTGCTTGGGCTTCTCGATTTGGCCATCTCCGTGCCAAAGATGGTCGGCATCGCCGGTCCAGACGGCTCCTTTGAGTGCGACGTTCAAGGTTTCCTTCTTGGCTTTCTCGGCGTCATGTGTACGTTTTGCTCATATTTGTTGGCGTTGGTGAAAGTTTACGTTGGAAACTTTTTCCAACAAAATTTGTTGGCGCGGCCCACGCCAACTCCATTTGTTGGTTTGACATGGTTTGACTAATTTTTTTCTTATTCGTTGGAAAAAAAAGCGGTGATTTGGAACGCTTGTCTCGCGCATAGTATCTACAAGAAGATCGTGTGCCGCGAGAGCGAAGACAAGCTACAGCGCCGCATGCGGCTCTATGTGGTGCTGACTATCGTGCCGGCGTTTGCAGGAAGTTGCGTGCAGTTGGCGTTTGGGGTGTTTGGGCAAGCGATCTTTTACTGCTGGGTCCACGACTTGAAGCTCCATATCGTGTGCCTGTACTCGTGGGTCGTGCTCGCCATCTTGTACATCACTGTCGTGCTCTTCACCACGCAGCACCACATCAACAAGCGAGCCGAAATGTGCGTTCCCAACTCGGAGTCGGATATAATAGGACATCATTTGACTGTGCTGCCTAGTGCTAACTCCTCCTTTATCTTATGATGGGTGCAGTCAAGGCAACCTTGAAGCCTTCGAGTCCTCAGCGGCCATCACGCGCCAGCTGCGGCTTTACATCGTGGTCTTTGTCATCAGTTGGCTCCCCAGTGTCATCTTTCGAGGTACACTATCCGCTGCATTTATAGAGACCACCTACCTGTCCACAGAAAGCTAACGATCTTCGTGTGTTCGTTCCCAGTGTTTGGAAGTCTCCTCGGGCTGGCGACGTTTCCCATGGCGATCGTCATGCAAGTGACCCTGTGTTCCCTGGGCTTTGTGACTGCGATCATCTACGGCGGCTTGCTCACGCAGCCGCTTCGGCTTTGCAAATTCCGTCGCGCGTCCAACGACTACCACGCCATGACCGCGCCCACAAACATGACGACTGCTATGACCGGCGGCAGCGCGCTGGACTCGTCCATGAATGGCCGCCGCCAGCCGCTTGGTATCTTTGTCACGACTTTCAATATGGGCGAAGGAAGCATCACCGACGAGGAGCTAGAGAAATGGATTCCTCGTGGCCACGATATGTACGTCATCGGCGTCCAAGAATGTCTCCACTTGACCGAGTTACGGCAGCAAATCCGCCACCATATTGAAGGCCAAGCCAACTTGCGTACTAATACGCGGTCACGGTCAAGATTTGTGCGGTACGCTCAATTTTGCCGAGAAATCGGCAGCACCAACACCAAGCTCGGGTACCACGGCTACATCGCCATCACCGTGTTTGTGCGGCAACGCGATGTCATGTCGGGTGCGTTTTTCATGGCGCCAAAGGCCCAGCAGGCCATGAACTGTGGCAAATCGCTGCTTTTCGGCCAGCGTGCGTCAAATAAAGGCGCCGTGGGCTTTGGGTTCCGCTATTTCGACACGTCGTTTGCATTTGTGACGTGCCACTTGACGTCGGATCTCAAAGGCAAATCCCACGTGGATCGACGAAACCGAGACGCGGTGGATGTGATCAAGACGCTTCATCTGAATGTGGACGACTTGGGCTTTGAGTTCCCATTGATGCACCACCATACCTTTGTGCTGGGTGATTTAAACTACCGGCTGCGGCAGCGCGAAGCGACACCGCAGAAAATCTTGGAGCTCATGGTGAACGCGCGGCTCGCGTCGGCAGCATTAGCGGCTGGCTCAGGAAATGCCATGCTGCTTTCGAGTGGCAGCAGTGTCGTGTCGATCCGCTCGCGAGGTGGCCGACGAGAAACCACCAAAAAGCATAAAAACCCAACGCCGTGGCTGTTGAACACCGTCTCGTCCGGCGGGGATTCCGATTACGCGACGACGGTGACCTCTTGCGAGGGCCGCACTAGCACTGAGGAGACCAGCGGCCGTGGTTTTGGCTTTGGTGGCGGTGGTGATGGTGGCGTCTTGGAGGAAAGTTCGACAGGAGTGGTCAGTGGGAAAAAGCAAACAACCATCCACAAGCAAATTGAGATCCCGGTGATGGGCGGCGGCCGCCACGACAGCAGCCACGACCACGATGATAGCGGCCACGAGACACCGACACTGGAAGAGCGAGGCAACGTCTCTTCAAACGAAGACACAGCGTCGTGCAGGCAGCCAGGCGACCCATGGGAGGATGTTCTTGTCCACGATGAGCTGCGCCACTTGATGAACGAGTCGCAAGTGTTTTACGGCTTTGAAGAGCCCAAGATCACGTTTGACCCGACGTTTCGCCGCGTGCGCCAGCGTGGCCTTCCACCGGGCAAGCAGCAGCTTTCAGCGGAAGAATTGTCTTCGTACTACACGACCTCGATCGATGGCCGTGGCCAGCGGGTGCCGTCGTACACGGACCGGATTTTACATTTCTCGCAACCGGATATGCGGCTGCGGCTCCAGTGTTCCCAGTACCAGTCGGCTGAACAGGTCACGTGCTCGGACCATAAACCCGTCGTCGCGATTTTCCACACGGCCGTGAACCGTGAATTTCGACCTCTTGTCGCGCGTGCCGACTTGGAAGCACGGCGTCTCCAGGCGGTGCCTGGTGTGGTCGAGTGTGCGATCCAAATCGAGTGTTCGTCGCTCACGTGGAACGAAAACGCCCACCCGGTGCTGGATTCCATCAACCTCAACCGTACGTGGAGGAGGCAGACAATCCCTGTGTGTTCATGATCCTAATCTCCCTCTCCTTCTGATTCTGTTTGTTAGTGCTTCGCGTGACCGTCATGTTCCCACTGCCGTCGGAAGATGCGTTCTCGGAGCAGCGCACGCTCCACGAGTTTGCGGCCCATCTACGTGGCGGCGTGTTCACGTCAGCCAGTGCGAGCGGCGCCGAGCCCATGAGCAACTCGGCCACGCTGGCGTACCAGGAATTCCGCCACCAAGGGCTCCACCACGTGACCATCGCGCGGCTTGTGCGGTCGATGCATCTCGCGGTCAAGATCCACACGGACTCGGCCGCGCCGTCCTCGCGGTGTGTCGGCCAAGGAGTCATCGGCCTGCCAAAGAGCGTCTTGGAAGGCACCGGCGAGCGGATGCCGTTCCTCATGTCGCTGTCGCGTGGCGGCCAGCTGCGAGGCACGCTGGAAGGGTACGTGTCGCTCACCACGGCACAAGCCAGTGGAGTTTGAGGGACAGTGGAAAGTTGAACGTGAAAAGAGGGTATTCTATTTAATCTAAAGAAAAAAGAAAGCGCAACAATGACGCTGGCTGAACGAGGGCCACATGTGTGTATGTCTCTCTCCTACTGTGTGGCCATTGTGGTTGTGTACTACTACTGCGTGGGTTTTCTATTCTACTCGGCCATGAGCTTGTTCCACGGCTGGAAGAACGCGAGAAGCGCAAACGCCACAAGCAGCACAAACGACAGGCTGAGACAAAAACAGACACATGTCGCCAATTAGCAAAACAGACTCGGGGAGATTGATAGAGAGAAAAGGATGGGCAACGTACACGGCCTTGGTACGGTTGTAGTCGGCGACGGAATGGTGGAAATGGTCCAGCGCTTTCTCGAGTTCTTCAATCTTCTTTTCGTACGCGGTGCGCTGGGCCTTTGTCAGTCGTCCGTCTTTGATCTTGGCCTCTTCGAGCTTTTTATCCTGCCACACCATCGCGCGATACTTGGCAAGCTCCGCGCGAGCCATCGCTACAGCCTGTTGTCCCTTGGGACCCTGTGGATTGTTTGAAAAGAAAAAGATGGACATCAGTTTTCACGTTCTTGTTCGTCTCCACATAGCTCTTCGCAAGCAGACTGTGCACGTACATGTCTGGTCACGTATTTCTGGAACTCGCGGTCAAACTGGTCCACTGTGCGCGCATCTGTGGTCGCCGCCGCGTCGGCACTCGCTGTTGCTGTTGCTGTTGCCTTCGTCGCCATGGTCAAGGCAAGGGATGATGATCAATTCGCAGAGCAATCAATGATGATCGTCCTCACTGGCTCTGTCACTCCAGCACACGAAGCACCACGAGAATGATGGTCACTAAAATTGCGACAACGCAGCAGTTCTTAACCCCATGTTACAAACGGTTCGTAGCCAAATAATATATTTAGGTTTTGGTGAAAACAGTTTTTTTTTATTTTTGGTTGTTTTATGTGTCTTGCAGCGATTCGACCGTCAAAATATAAAACGTCGTGCCGATTTGGAGCCCAAATGGGTTGTGCGCGTCACTCGCGACTTGCTCATCGATGAACACGATGCGGCCGACCACATAGTCAGGGTATCTACAGTATCGGAACAGTACATATAGCAGACACTCAGTCCTCCGGTACTCGATGATGAAAAAAAAAAAAAAAAGCAACAACGTACTTGCGGCCGCCGACCATAAACGACGAGATCGATTCCTCCGAAAGAAACCGGTGGGGGCATCCGTGGTGGAACGCCAAGTACACGCGCTGGGCGTCGCTTCCAGGCACCGATGTTGGCAGAAACAGCGCCAGGTCACTGCAGGTGAAACTGCGAAACGAAATCTTGAACGAATCGTTACTGCCACTGGCGCCGCCACCACTGCCGACGTTTACGTCCAAATGCTGCGACTCGAGTAGACTGATTTCGTCATTTTGACGCGCCAATTCACGACGCAGCGCCTAAAAAACACCAGCAACAAATCAAAATACATCACCCCTTTTTATGTACAATCAGACAACCCCCACCAAAAAAAATACCTGTTCGGAATCGGCACTGGCTCGCAGTTCCTTGATCCGGTCTTCGACACGGTCCAAATGGGACGTCACAAACTGGCCTGGATCACTCAAGTCTTGTGGACGGGTTGGTAGAAAATCAAGAAGCTTGAGCACTTTGATCAACCCAGAGCGCTGCATGTCGACGCTCAGCTGCAGCGCCTGCACGGCCTGTTGAAGCGTGGCTTGGTGGTCTTCAAGCTGCGATTCACGACGTGTTCGGTCCTGAATCTCCGTATTAACACAAAAAAGCATAAAAAAAAAGGGTTAAGGATAAACAAAATTGGTCCATCTCTCTCTCTCCATGTCCATCAAGTTCGTTCGTAAAATAAAAAAGGATATTCTTCAAACGCGGCCGCGTTCAGCATGTACTGCTGGTTCTCGCGCTCCAGCTTGGCGATGCGTTGGTCTTTCTCTCGTGACTCGGCTTCCGTTGCTGCTCATATAGCCAACCACAGTGTCAGCTCATTCCTACAGAAAAGACAGAGCGACAGTACTAACTACCTTCTTTGCCATTCTTGAGCGACTGCAATTCGCGTTCCAGCAGATTCGAACGATCGGCTTCAGACGAGCTGGTCATCGCGCCTGCGGTCGCAGCAAGCGCCAACACCAGCGGGAAATCACACGAACTGCCGTCATCTTCCCGTCCCATGCTTGTCTTGGACAAATCCGAGCGTGCCAACGAAGAACTCTCACTAAAATACGACGAGCCTTTTTTCGTGTGTTGTAGCTCAAGAGTCAGCTCGGCGACTTTGGCTTCGAGCTCATCGCAGCGTTTTTGCAGCAACGCGGCGGCCTCCACACTGGCAGGTGCTGCATGAGCTGTTGCTGTTGCGCCACTGGTGGGCGGCATGCCGTCGCTCGCACGGCTTTCAAAAAACTCTTTTTCTTTGCTTTCATTTGTCACACAGGATCCGCCTTCATCACCATCATGGTCTGTCGTCGTCTTCACACCATCATAACCGCTTTCATTTTCTTCTTCCTCTTGTTCAATTTGTGGCAGCGTCTGGTCAAATGGACGCATGCGAAACTCACAATGCGATGGCTTTTCAGCCAACCCAGGTACAAAATCACGCAGCAAATGCTGCCCAAATTCATGAAGAAAAGCGTCTCGAAATTGCACTTCTAGATCGCGCATTTGGGCCAATTCTTCCGCCATCGACTGGATTCGATTGGAAAACTTTTTCCCATACGTCAGCCGTCGTGTGATTTCTTTCAAACACGCAAAATACGCATTTGGTAATTTTTGTAAATGGTCCAATTCGTCAAATTGCTTTTTTTGGGCACGTAATGCATCTTTTAGCATTTCCAATGAATTTTCAAAATCACGAATTTTCGATTGCACAATCGATATTCGTCTCAAATGGGAATGGACCGAGCCAAAAAAGGATACTTTGACTTTTGATAAAGTGGCCATTTGGGCTTTGATTTCTTCAGCCCATTTTTGAGCCGATGGGATCTGTAAAAGTGTAAGCAACATAAGAAATGGTAAGTACAGATACAGCTACAGACAGACAGCCCTCGGTCTCTCTATCTCTCTACAAGGAAACGCACCAGATCCATCTGGCCAAAGTGGAGAACATCAAGATCGCGGCATAGATCAAGCATGGCTTTGGACATGGCGTGGACTTCATTCGACGATGTGGTCGCCGAGATCTTGGAGTGTAGCGCATCCAACCCGGACGCCAACGTGGACGTGATCTCGCCAAGAGAGCCCACAAAGTTTTTCATTTTTGTTAGTTCTTGCGTGGCGTCTTGGTACGCGAGAGAGACGTGGTCTTGTGACTTGACAAGCTCACTGACGTCACCACAAATTTCGTCATGGACTTGCTTCAAGCGCGAAACTTGGCTTTGCATGGCCACGTGGGACTGCTCGCATTGCTTGGCCCACTCGCGCTCTCTTTCGACAGGGATACAGTCATATAGCGTCTTGCGGGTCGCTGTCACGAGCGCCGGGTGGAGAGTGATGGTCGTGAGTGCTGCCAAGTGCGTCTCGAAATTGCCGAGTAATTGTTCATGTTGAAGCGCAGCAGCTTCAAAGTCGCTCCAAAATGGAGAAAAATGCTTGGTCATGGAGCCACGGAAGAGTTCCACGTTGGCGATGGCAGCTGCGATGGCGTCGGCTTGGACGCGAAGCTCGGCGACGCATTGCTCACAGGAGGAAACGTTGGCGATTGAGCTCCGTTCCAGTGCGTAGCTTTGGTCGAATTGCAGCTGGAAGATCGTTTCGTACTCGGCAAGCGCTCGAATCATTGGGCTCGTGGACTCGCTCAGGATACGCGAGCTTTCCGATGTCGCGACAGGCGTCGTGGGCACTATATGTGCAGCAAAAAAGAACAAGCTATGAGTCCAGATGTAAGTATTAGGCATATCTTTCGCGACACGTTCGTACTCTCAAAATCGACCGGTTCCAGCGCCAGCCGTGGCGGCACCGGGTGCTCTTGCATGATCATGCGGCGGTCGTACAAGAACACGAGCTTGTCGCTCGCGGGAAGTCCGTAGCTGCTCAGCGCGCGGCGCGGGTCCAGTCGCGCGAACGGTGGGCCGCCGAGTAAGATCTGGTCATTCACAGGGATATCGCTGCAGTGGACCAGCTCATCGCGTAGCTCGTCGACGATGAGACTGAGTGATACCCAACGACAGAGAGACAGAGAGAGAAAGGGTGTCGCGTTAGCAAGCTATTTGTTTTGGGTTTGTTTTTGGTTGAGAAAGAGGAAAAAACCCCACTCGTTCGAGGCCAAGCGCACAGAGTGTACGATGCCGTTCACCGAATTACCGACGCGCACGGTGATACCGCTGCTCATGGCTCTCGTGCCACCCGAAGGCTGCGCCATGAACTGCTAACTACTGATGGAGAGAGAGATCAAGTGGTCAAGAGAACGCTGGGCACTGATGATGCTTTGTTTTGCTTTTGTTCGGCCGACTTGTTCTTGAAGGAGGTGGGTTCTTTCTCGGCACCAAGAATAGTTGCAAATTGAAAGTGGTCCCAGTAAAATGAACCAATCAAATATCAAGAAGGCGTTAGTTTTGATCCAATCAATAGAGAGAAGAACAACTCGTCATGTCTTCAACAAGCAACTCAAGCATTAGTACCCCATGAGGGATACGATGCAAACACACAGTAATACATTCCACCACTATCTAACTGTAACCGATATAAAAAACTCCACTTAACACACACCTTCCGACAGCACTTCCGACATATCTTCGGAAATATGTCGAGCACGATGGAAAAACATTTCCTCATTGCCAAAGGGTTTGACGTACGCCGTGCCAAGCGACGACGACGTTGGCGCTGGGTGGTGGCCGTTTTCTTGGTCTTCTTGGCGATGGAAAGCGAGCGACGACGCGTCTGTCGTTGTCGTTGTGGTCGTGGTCGTGGAGGTAAACGTCGAGGTAGCAGCGGACATGGAAGAAGCAAAGCCATTGGGCCGCGCGCCGCCGTCCGTGGTGTACGAGGCCACTGGCGACAAAAACGCGGTCGGCGTGAACGACTCATTTGTTTCTTTGGCATAGTCGTCCATGATTTGCGACGACGTCATCGCCCGTTTCATGTGTGGGTGGCCGCCACCACCTGCCGACATCGCCGACAACTGCCGCTGCTGGAGCTGTTGCTTCCGCCGTTGCTTCTTGCACTTGGCGTCGGCCGCGTGCTGCATCATCTTGCTGTAGCTTTCTTCCCACTCGCTGCCAAGCATGGTCGCCAAGGCCTTGAGCACTTCTTCACTTGCACGTATTCTGTGGTCGTTGTACGATGGCAACCCGACGACTTCATGGATATTGCGAATGAGAAACGGCACACAATTCCGCTTGAGATCGACGGCGTGGCAGTCGTCGGCAAGCGACAGCAAGTCCACGACGTTGTCGACGCGGATCTCACTGGCCAAAAAGTTTTCAGCGCGTTTTTGAAGCTCGTAGACGTGGTAAAACGACGCGGCACGAAGAAGCTCTTGTGCGATTTCCGGTGTGATATGGACCTTGCCAGTGTACTACAAGGGGGACAGATGAACAAAAAACAGTCAACAACTGTCGTGGAAAAGATAGACAGCCTCATCCCACTTCCATGGCCAAGCCAGGAAAGCAAGGAAAGAGGACACACACGCACCAAGAAGCGGAGCAAGAGAGAGAACACTTCATAACTGCAGTTGTCGATCTCGATCATTCCCTTTTGGCTCGTCGCCGTGCCAAACTACAGAAACCACACACATACACAAAGCGTCAGTGTTACCATCATTCACAAC
Organism: Pythium monospermum; assembly: GCA_023336165.1. Taxonomy (NCBI): domain Eukaryota; phylum Oomycota; class Peronosporomycetes; order Pythiales; family Pythiaceae; genus Pythium; species Pythium monospermum. The sequence continues at coordinate 121,465 of JAADWJ010000003.1, forward strand.
ACGCTGTCACTTCCCCCGCAGCTCAAGCAACTCACTCGCACCATATTCTTGAAGTACGAATTGCGGAAAAAGAGCACCACTTTGTGGGCATTGATGGGCGCGATATGGCCTTTGACAAGAAATTGAAGATCCGACAGCGATGAGTTCGCGAGCAGTTCTTCGTGGTCGTCGACCAAATACGGCGGCACGTCGATGCTCAAACTGGGCGCGTACGATGGCGGCACAAGGTGCTTGACCGCATGGGCAGCTGCACACCGAGGAAAGACTTGTTCCGATTGCAGAAGTTGGAAAAGCACCGGGAGCAAACCTTCCGACAGCAAATGGGACACTTCCATCGGATCCATCATGTGCACAAAGGTCAACAAGATGTTGCCTTGTAAATCACCTGTACATACAAATACAAACCAGTATTTAATACAGGCACCCTCCAATTTACACACGCAAGCCTGTATGAAGCGCGTACCTTTATTGGTTCGTGTTGAGACCCGTGCGACCGCGTGAAGCATTTTGCGGAAGTCGTTTTTGTTGATTTGCTTCCAAATGTTGCGAAGCGCCTGGAGACAAATGCCCCACGTGCTGGTCGTTTCATCGACTTCCAGCATTTGAAGCACGGCTCCTTCCAGCACCATTTGCAGCGCACTCGATACATTGACCGACAGTGCGACCAGCGCACCGGCCGCATGGGATGCCGTCACTTCATCAAAGCTGTGAAGCACTTGCAGCAAGCGAGCGATGCCGTCGTAGCGCGTGACGTAGTCGTGGTTGAGCTCGTTCTCCATGAGCGCTTCGATCGCCATCGCGGCTTGCTTTTGGCTCGCTTCGTCGTCCTCACTCAGCAAGTCGAGAAGTCCTGGGATCGAATTCTTGACACAGCGATCACACAACCGCACTTTGCCTTCGGTGCCTTCGACCACGGCACGCGACAACGAGCAGTCGGCACAAATGATGACCCCGCATTCCTATCGGCACATACATAGATACACAGTTAGACGGCCACGTCCCTTTGGCGTAAGGGGGGAATGGACGGTACGTACGCGGCAGTGGTGCTTGCGGTGGTAGAACGTGAACACGTCGTGGCAGATCGCACAATCTAACGCTTCGTGGTCTTCCGCCCAGGGTTTGATGTACCCCCATTTCAAGAGATCGTTGGCCGACTCAATCACGGTCGTGTCGGCCTCGCGGAACCGCAAGTTGAAATGGTCCATGACTTTCTCATTCAAGTACGGCGACGGGCGCACAGAGTTGGGATCGTACGCGTTCAGCGACGCGCCAACTTGGCCAAGTTGCGCTGCGTACGCTGGAAGACGAGCGACCCAATTTGGGAGACCGACCCGCCACGGAAGATCGCGGCCACTGAAGCCATTGTGGGCAAGGTAGTCCACGATATCTTTCATCCAAATCGTACGGTTTACAAGGCTATAGCGGCCACGCGCTTCCAGATTTTCCAGTGCCGCAACGTGAGCGGCCGCGCAATCGCGGACGTCTACAAGACTCCAGTCTACAAAGAAGGAGATAGAGCGTACCCATGAGTATACCGTAAAGTAGTAGAACGCCACCAAGACACTTTAAGAACACGTACTCAAGTCCACAAGAGCCGAGTATTGGCCGGTGATCAAGTCAAAGATGATCTGATTCCCTGGCGCAAGCTTTGACTTGGACAGTGAGGGGCCAAAAAGCGTGCCGGGCTGATAGACAGAGTTCACAATTCCACGTCAGTATTTAAATAGAGATCAGCCATCACCATTTTCGCTTGTACGTACATTCATCGTGACCAAGTCGATGCGGCAATCTCTGGGCAGTTGATCCACCAGTTGCCACGCGGCTTCTTCCGCGAGTTTCAAGCTGAGAAAATGCGGGTTCCGCTCAAGCGACGACGTGATATTCCAGCAATTTTCATTGATGATCGATGTCGGCGTGACGCTGTCGGCCATCGCGGCGATCGACGACGTGAGCACGACGCGCTTGACGCGAGCGCGTGCGCACGCTTGGATGAAATTGGTCATCATCGGGATGATACAGTGCATGCGACTGCCAATGCTATGCACGCCCGGCTCCAGCTGCTCGGATAACGGGTCGCGCACCGAACACGACGTCGGTGTGCCCGTGTGGATCACAAAATCACAGCCTTGCACTGCCACATCGCAGGCCTCTGGCGTCAGCAGCGATGTCTCCACGACCGTGAAATTCTTGGCCGTGGGCAATGCAAGGATGCCAGAGATATCATCGGAGCGCGTCTGCACGGTGCCGCGTACGCGGTACCCGCGACTGAGAAGATCGTACACGATCCACGATGCCAGAAACCCATCGACGCCGGTCACGCAAATGGGTTTCACATTCGTACTGGACGCCAACGGGATTGTCTTCTTGCGAAACCGAAGCGTTTTCCACACGCTCGCGTACATGGACCGCGTATCGTGCTCGTATCGTTTCTGATTCCGCAAAGGTGCCGAAGAAGAAGATGTCGTATTCGTGTCACGACGGCGGTTGTTGTGTTTGATGGGTGGCGTCGACTGGTTCGCGTTGGCTGCGTAATAGTTGGACAGCGACGCGCTTGACGAGTTGGAGCTAGCCGAGTTGGAGTAATACACGTCATCAAGCTTGTTGGGTGTCGCGGGATTGCGGCGCACCAAGCGCGCTGGTACAGCCGATGCCATGGCGCCTGCTGCCATTGGAGCGGCACTGGACGCTCCGTTGTTTTTCACGGGTGTGCCACGCGCGCTGCGCCCCTTCTTCTTGCGAAGTGGCGATGGCTCGATGCGATCACCCGCGTCGTCGTCGAATTGAGGACCGAACAACATGGTTCACTGAAATGGAACTTGTGGAGACTACTGCAAGATAGCAGTTACACACTGCGACGACCTCTTCTACTCAGTGTACAATAGCGCTGAGGATGCCAACAAGAGGAACACGGCGACGATGGCGTGTGTGGGTCGTTGAGGATGAAGAGAAAGCCGCTGCGAGCTCGAGTGATTGATTGATGATCGATAGCGTCGGCTTTGTCGTTCACCTTTCTCTTCCTTTCCGGCCAGAAACGGAACGTGAAGTAAGCAAACACAGGCTGGTGGTCCCACTAGCGTTACTTCAAAGTCCTGCTCTCTGCCTTTTTTCGAAGAGACCTGTGCTGATTGGCTGGATACAGAAACATGCATTCCGTATGGACACTTCGACCAACACTCTACAAAGATCGCCAGTTGACCTGTGACACCAAAAATGCAATGAAATGGCTGCACCAACCACCAGCAACTATTAGCGACAGTATGCCATTCATGCACACCGAAAGACTAAGACCGAATTGTTAAATGCAAATAAGGCATGGCCGTGATGCACCCGCCTGACTTGCAGCGCTGTGGAGTGCTTGAAGGCTATGGTATATGAATCATTGGCGGCTTCATTTTGGTCGCCAAGCCACCAGTGCTGCACTGTCTACAATACCGTAGACAGTACGGACTCGAACCATGAGCTCACCCGTCGTCCGGCTTGCTGTGCTGGACTGACGTTGAGCTCCAGCAGCATTTCCGCCTGGACAATTCTCAACAAGCAGCAGCAAACAAACTGCATGACGATGATCGGCCAAGCCACCAAGCAACTGCCGGTTATGGCGCCGACGCCCGCGGGATCCAACACGCCACCAAAGCCTGCGCATTCAAGTGCGCCCACCGCATCGACCACGCGTGGAAAGTCTGCGATCGCAGTTCAACCACCGCCATCATTTAGCGATATGGCGATCGCCTTTCTCGCGAGTCTGATCAACTTGATGCTGACCATGGCCGTCGCCCTCCTCACGACCATCCTTGAATGGCGTCCACCGCAGGTATGTACAAGCCCCCGATCGGATCGATTGGATCGAAGGGTCATGAATTGGGTCTGACGCTTCGTTGTGGAGGCTCGAAAGAAATATGTGGTGGTGTCACCAGAGCTCTCGGCGACCATCATGGCCGCGCACGACAACATACAAGAAGCTGCTCTGTTGGCTCGCCACACCGCCAAACGGAACGAATACTTTCGCGTCGTATTGAAATTGGATGACGGACAACGTGTCCAGTACATGTCGTACGAAGACCTGGAGGCAAGTACATTGTTTGTACCTTCTTTTTTTTCTTGTTCAATGGGTTTGCCAATTGGCCAACGAATCCATAGGAAATCAACCGTCGCCATCTCAGCGTATCTGCGATCATCCCCAAGTCGATTCTCATCAAAATTCGCAATCAAATTGTCCACACGCATTTCCTTCCGTGGTGAGTCGCTCTTGTTGCTTTGCTGTCGGTATGAGCTGACTGCATCATAACCGACGATGTCTTGGATTTGGACTTTTCTGTAGCGATGGCGATTCAACGAGCAAGTCCATGGATAGCAAAGCAAACTATTTCAGCTAGTATCCGATATGGAGAGTTCCACACTCCAAAACCTGTACAGAAGCTCTATTTAACCCCTGAAATCGCCCACAGCCACCGCTTAGCCTTTGAAACACACAAGGCAACATCATAAAGATGAAAAAAGATTGAAAGCTGTCGCCATGGCGTATACTGAATCACGTAGTTTTCTACTTTTCCTTCCCCACTTTTTCATGACGCAAATTCTTCCACCTGCCTGAACAGCCACTTTTTTGTTCGTTTTTCTATTTGGTTGCGCACTCATCACGGAGATGGCGTGGTTTCGTAGATTTGGAGAAGCGCATCATCGCCACCAGACACAAGGCGAGTGCCCGTCGAGTTGTACGACACACTCCAGACCTTTTTGGGATACATACAAAAACACTGTGAGTCCACAGAAAGCAGCAGTATTGGAAAAATCCAAAACCAAGAACGCACCTGATCCGTGTGGGTGTCAAAAGTGGTGAGGCAGCGGCGGCTGCCAATGTCCCAAATCTTGACTCGACGATCCGCACCGCTGCAAAAAATCGGAAGAATTTCGATCATGATACTGTCCAAGAAGGCAGAATAAAAAGAGATCCATCAACGCACCCTGTCGCAAAATGCCGACCGTCAGGAGAGCAGTCGACGCTCAAAACCCACGAAATGTGGCCGGAAAGCGTCGCTACAGCGTTTTGTTGAGCGCTGCGAGCCATAAAACACGTTCAAACAGTCGTGAGCAACCACAGGCCAATCTAACACCACCAAAACAAAGATCCATAGCGCGTACACGTCGTAGACGTTGACGTGCATGTCGTCGGATGCCGCGTAGAGTTTGCCGTCTGGCGAGTACGAAACCGACCGCACAGGCTTGGTTCGGTCTTCGTACTTGTGAACGAGATCGCCCGTTTCCAAGTCGTAGACGCCGACAAAGCCATCAAAGCCACCACAAGCCACGTGTTTGCCATCCGGAGACTGTTCGAAAAATCCCCATCCAATACACAAAGGTGAGCTCTCACGCATGCTACGATGGCTATTATACAAGGGCGACAGTCGTACGTACATATGCGACACTCAACACAAACTTGGCCTGCGTGGTGATCTCTTGCGTGATGGTCTCGCTTTCCAAGTCCACCAAGTTGATCTTGCCCTGCTGGCTGCCGGTCACGACTTTGGTTTCATCGGGAGAGTACGCGATTTGCCAAAGCTCCCCGGCGCCCGTGTCGATGGTTTTTTCGATGGAGCCATCCACAAGGTTCAGCACACGGATTTGGCAGTCCAGCGAGCTCGTGACTGCGCGCGTGCCGGCCTTATTGCCGATAATCGAAATGGTACCCAACACGTGGCTAGGGTACTGGTGGGATACGCTGATGGTGTCCTTGGTTACATCCCTACATCACAGTCACCGACAACTCAGCCACCATTCGATTCTTGTATAGGATAACAATAGGGGCGTATGTGTTGCCTCACCAAGACTTGGCAACTTCATCCACCGAGCCGGAGAGGATCTTGTCATTGGCCGTCCAGAAGGTGCTCCAAATGCCGTCGCTGTGCGCGTTCGCGAACTGGATCGACGCACGGTGCTACATACAGATAGAGATTACTTCAGTCTACGAGCCACTGTGTTGCCCAGCCGACCACGGTAGCATGGCCAGTGGCGTGCGCTGGGTGCTTACGTTCGCTCGTGCCATTGTCACAATTCAGACTTTTTTGCAGTTGGTTATGGTTGGGAATATGCGCACTTAAGAAAACTGTTGGCACTAGCACACGGGATAAGTACGCACGGTTACGCGAGGTAACAATTGGATTCTTCAAGATGTTTCGTCGATATGCCACCGCGGCGGCGCAGTTCGCGTGGAAGGACGTGCATTACACAGCACAGAAGCATGCAAAGCAATTGCTCGTACGTTGTGCTTAGTGCTGATACTTGTTCAAGTTCGATATCAGTATTGCATCCTGCAAGATAAGGGTGCTCAAATGTAGCTCTTCATGATCTCAGGATATTGCAATTCCAACTGGCACCCTTCCATGCAACAAACTGCCCACATGTGTGTTCATCCATGGCGGCTCATGGCAGCGGGGAGACAAAGCGGGCATGTTTAATAATGGAATTGAAGACGCATTCGTTCGTGCTGGCTGTATCGGTGTGAGCATCAATTATCGATTGTCACCAGAGGTAAAACACTGAAGAGCTACGTAGCTACCGTAACGTAGCTCTTCACATCTTAACGAAGCTTGCGTGTGATGTTTGGTCAGGTCATGCACCCAGAACACACAAAGGACGTCGCAGCAGCTGTGCAGTGGCTGCATTCAAACATTGAAAAGGTCTTAGCGTCCTCTGTCAAAACTGCATGCACTTGCAAGAGCGTAGGTCTAACAATGCACGACACCACATTTTGTATGCACTCCAGTATGGAGGTGACCCCAACAACCTCGTGCTTATCGCCCATAGCGCTGGCGCCCACCTTGCCATGCAACTTCTCACGAACAAAAAGTATTTGGAACAAGTCGGGGTCGATCATTCTGTTGTCAAAGGCGTCGTCGGGATCTCTGGTGTGTACAACGTCGTGCGGCTGGCGAACACCTCGTTTTACGGTCCGATGGTGGTGAGTTTGTTTCCTCTCGTGAGCGTGCTGCTGATGGCATACAAAACCAGGTCACGCGCTGACCATTTGTGCGTCGCCCAACATTTTTAGGTCAATCCAGCCTTTGGGGACCGCACCGACCAGTGGCGTGAAGGCTCCATTATTACCGCGCTGACTCGCCAGGGAGCCACGTCGCCGTTGTATCGAACGCCTGTGCTTCTCATGAATGCGGAAGAGGATTTCCATTTTGAAGAGGATGCGACGGAACTGGCGTCTTGGCTGACAGAAGGCGGCAATGTAAGATGGGGTATCTGTCCTGACTGGTCTCTTTAAGAATTCCGAGTAAAAATCATGTGGATGAAATGCTGTAGACACTCGTGGAGACCGAAGTGATCCCAGCGTGCAACCACTTTACGATCATCCGCGATCTCACAGCGAACGCCGATGGGCAACCGATGCGACGGATACGGCGCTTCCTCCAGGACATTCGAAGAGCCAACAGCAAGACTGAGCCACCACACAGCGACATGTAGTACCTTTATACAAATCAAAAGGACCCCATTTTTATTTTGGATTATGCTCACACTTGCTTTCGATCCGTGAGCGCACGCATGATACAACCAGCGCCAGCTTTCACGACAAGTTTCTGGTGCCACTCAAGGATCGTAGCGCTCTGCGACGGCAGTCCGACAAACTTGGACAAGTACTTCATCAAATTGTCTTCCAGCTCAGGCGTGAGCGCGTCGATCGCGCGCTGCATCTCGCCTTTGTTGCATGCCGAAATGGCTGTGAGCACATTCTGGGCGTTGGCATCTTTGATAGCGTCCGCCTTGGCCAGCACCGGTGGGTCTTCCAGTGCAGCGCGCACAGCGTCTTCGTTGCGGCGCTGGTTGATCAGTGTCTTGACCTGTGAGACGCGGGCTTGCACACCGGCATTGATACGCGCATCGTCGTCCGCCATTTTCCTCCTAGTTTCTCGTGTCTGACTTCAAACTGGGGCCAGGGGGGAACATTTGCCAAAACCGGAGTTGGATCGGTAAAATACCGGTATATTTCCATAATACGATGCAACTATTTATGGGAACATGCACGGGGCCAACACCATTCCTAGAAGAGCAGCGAGACAATGGCATTATTGAGCAGCAAACGTGCTGCTTCATTGTCTGGCTGCACGCGCAACAGCTCCATGGCAGCGCGGTGAGCAATATCCCACCGCTTGAGTCGCGTCGCACAAGTCCCTAGCCCTGCGAGAGCGTCCAGCATTTGTGGCTTGAGTTCCAGCGCGCGCTCGTAGTGTTTCAGTGCCGCTGTGACGTTCCCTATTGACAAACACAACACAACAAAACCGTATCAGTCGATGCTGCTATGATCCCACCACGAGGCAGCTTTTCCAACATGCTACCGACCTGCTTTTAACTCGGCCGTGGCCAGTTTGCCCCAGCCGTAGGCATACTCTGGATACTCGTCGACCAAATCCGACAACGTCTCTTTGGCACTCACAAGATCTCCCTGATCGATACACTGGATCGCTCGACGCACACGGCGGTGGGCGTCATCACCCGACTGACCGATCCATCGGCCTTCCAACGCAGCCGACGCAAACTGGATGACGGTGCTGTCGTCACAACGCAAGTATTCCACCAGTTTGTCTTCGTCGGCAAACTGCAACTGGAGGATGGATGGAGCCTGTGGCCTGGCACCAATCAATAAAGTGCCGGCAGTGTCATCCAGGGGATCCACGTCATCAGGATATCTGGACGCGAGGGCCGAACATGGGACATGGCGGCCATTCGCGAAGCCGTCAAAGTGGATAAAGATGCAAGGATGCTGGATGGGCTGTTTCAATGTGGCATAGTCAGATACAGAACTCCAGTGAAAAGCACGTCAAGCACTCGGTACAGTACCTTTGGGTTATCGGCAAGTCGAAGTTGGTTCTGAGACTGGCGAACGACTCGTCTTCGATCACTGCAGCCATTTTGGTTAGTTAGTGTAGTGTGCCACCATAGTACACGGAGTTCTGTCACTGGAGCTGATTCGTACCCATCGTGTGTCGGATCCAAGAGTAAATCGTACGTGACGTGGAGCTCTCCGTATGCATGCGCTTTGGATTCTGACCAGGACAGCACAACACCCATGCCGCCAAGCTCGTCCACCTCCACGACGTCACCGACTCGGAAGCGGATGTTCTCTGAGCGTCGCTACAAGGTCCATGCAAATAAAAATGTAAAAAAACGCGGTTCTCCGTGTCCGATTGCACCATACGAGAATCGTACCTTTGGGGTGAAGGCGCCTTGAGCGGCTAGGCCACTGATCAGCGCATTCTGATCGTCCAGTTCTCGCAGCGCTTCAAATGCTATCCACTCCCAATCGTTGATACATCAGATTCATATAGCATAAGCACATCTACTGATTCGGAAACGCTGCGGTACGCACCAAGATCAACTCGTTGATGGTGTTCCGAACGGTAGTTGCACGGAGTGTCGAACTGGGTGCGGACAAGCGTCGCAGCCGTCACAGCGCGCTCCGTCATGCGCGCAACGACTTTTGCATCTTCAAACCGACTTTCGTAGCGTCTTTCTCGTTGCCAGTCGACTTTTGCGCCGTCGTACGGGTCAATTGCACCCGAGCGAATCGCATTTTGCAATGTGCGACCGGCTGTGATGTCGCTCTCCAGTCGCTTGGCCGAATGCAAGAGCGACCTGCATACATACGCACAAAGCACAGTCAGTACGCTTTGTGGGTCATGTAGCGCTCTTCATGGGGTCAAGAACGCACCGGTAAAGCACGCCAACAAGCCGCGAACTCATTTGCTTTCCTTCTTTCTTTTCTTTTTCAAACTCTCTGCTCTTCGTCTCCACCACCTTGAACTTGCCTGTCAATTGTCCCACGTGCACAAAATGCCCCAAATGTTCAAAACAGGGTGGGCCATTCTCAAAATAGGGTGAACTGGATCAACCCGTACCCATTTCTGGAGGGTAACCGGTGTAACCAAGGGTACACTGTAACCGGTAACCATCTCACAAAAAATCACAAGGAAAATCTGAAAGGGGTTGAACCCAACGCAACGCCAGCAACAGTAAAATGGCGGCGACGGCAAAGACGGTGGCGCTGGACGCAGGCTTTGAAGGCTTTGATGTTGAGACGTACGCAGCCAAGTACAGTGGACGCAATCGCATCAACCGCTTGCTTTTCGTAGCGAAGCAAAGCGAGGTGCTGCGCCATGACGCCCATGAAGTGCTGCTTCGCGATCTCAAGAACAGTCTCAATATGAAGCTGTACCTGGAAGTCGCGGAGCTCGCGGCGGCGTCAAGCGACGATATCCCAGAGAGCGTGCTCACAGTAGACCACGCGCATGTGGAGACTGTCAAACTGAGCGCATCGCAGCAGCATGAGCGGCTGGAACAAGAACTCAATTCGTACAAGTCGACCATGATCAAGGAGAGTATCCGGGTACGTCCGTATGGTAGGGAAAGGATAAGAAATGGATGGGTTCTGACCAAATGGGATACACCGGGTTACATAGATGGGGTACAATGATCTGGGCGAGTTTTACTACCAATTGGGGGATCTCCCTGCCGCCTTGAAGAGCTTCGCACAGGCGCGCGACTACTGCACGGCCGATAAACACATTATCGAAATGTGCTTGAACGTGATCAAGGTGCGCATAGGCTATACTACTGCTGGTACACTTGGTTACAGGGTCGTTGACGATACACAAAAATGTCATTTGCTAGGTGGGGATCCATATGCAGAATTATGCGCATGTCAAGAGCTACTTGATGAAGCTCGAACAAGTCGCTTCTCCGCAGAACGACCCAATGTACGCCCACGACACTCTTCTTGTTTTTTCTCTCACGTTTTCTTGTCTCCTCAACTTAAGTGGATATTGTGGATGTGTGGGTGTGGTTAGCCTCAAGTCCAAGATTTCGTCAGTCTTTGGACTGGTCGCACTCCATGAAAAGAACTACCGCGAAGCTGCGCTCAAGTTCACGGCCTGCCAAGTGGATATGGGAGCGACGTTCAATGAGGTACGACTGCGCAAGCAAACAGAACTCGTTGGGGGTGATTTTGAACGCTTATATACGTATCTGCTAGGTACTCCATCCAGAGGATATCGCGCTCTACGGCGGCATTTGTGCTTTGGCGACCTTCAAGCGCGAGGAGCTCAAGGACCAAGTCATCAACAACACGTCATTCAAGGCTTTTCTGGAGCTGCTGCCATGGCTTCGTGAGCTGATCAACGATTTTTACTCGAGCAACTACGCCGTGTGCCTGCAGGCGCTTGAGAAAGTCAAGCCAGAGTTGCGCATCGACTTGTATCTTTCCCCACACGTCTATGCGTTGAGCCACGAGATCCGCAGCCGTGGGCTCGTGCAGTTTTTCCATCCGTACTTGTCGGTGAATCTCCACCAAATGGCCAAGTCGTTCAATACTGAGACGTCCGATTTGGAAAAAGAGATTTGCCAGTTGATCCGCGCAGGCAAGATTGAAGCGCGCTTGGATAGCTACCAAAAGGTGAGAAACGGTTGATTGGATTAAACACTGAATCTAGCCAGACCGGGGGAGTGCTGAGCTTGTCTCTTGATCACTATGTGTGCAGATCCTGTATGCGTACCATCCAAACAAACGCAGTGCGACCTACAAGCGCGCGTTGGCCGTCGGCCACAAGTACGCGGCCGAGTCCAAGAACTTGATGCTGCGCATGAGTTTGCTCAAGAACAATTTGATCATTCGCGATACGTAGAGTTGCTTTTTCATCCCCCACGTCTGAGACACAAAAGAACGAATGTCATGGTTGCAGCGAAATGGATAAACGGGCATTTCTGTATCTATCGCTTGACTGGTGGGATTGCCTTGCCGTTTTCCCAGTGTAACTGGATTTTGAAGAAGACTGAAATAGAAATCACTACAGAGACTGTTCTACCGTACAACAGTCGGCACTTCATACCACGCTCAATTAGCAAACACACACCAACAGCTATTCACATTATGGAGTCGGAGTTGTCCCCACTGGAGGAGGATTGTGAGAAGCTGGCCGTGGTGTCGCCTCCACAAGCGCGAGACACAGCACCAGCAGCTCTCTTTTCACCGGATGCGCTCCACAAGGCGCAGCAGCAAGTAGAAGTGTACACCGACGCATCGCGTAGCATTCTCTTGCACCTTTGCCAACGGCTTGGCCGCTTGGAGACTGTGGTGCGTGGCGTGCAGAACGATGTGTTTCGTCTCCAGTCGGATGTCTCCAAAGGCCAGGCGATGAAAGACCAAGTCGATGGGGTCCAAGACCACGTGCAGGCGCTTTCGTCCCAATTGGGCGACGTCACAAGCGTCGTCACGCTCATGCAGACGGAAATCATCAGCCACAAGAACAGCGTCGGCACACTCACCATGTCGGTCGACGATGACCGCGTTTTGCTTCAGGCCGTGGACACGGTACGCTGTCTTCACTGCCTGGGGTCCTGGGTACTACCCACCCCACTGCGTAACTAATTGCCATTGTGTTGTTGCAGAAAGTGAACAACCAGCGCGATGAGTTTGACACTCGCCTGCTGGAGCTCAATCTCAAGCTAGACGAGATCCCGCGAGCGCTTGCGGCTCTTCAAAAACCGGGCGGCAGCAAAGATCCGTTCGCAGGTTTCACCTTCCGATCCGGCGAGCGAGACAAGTTGTCTCTCGGCCAGCATCTGAATCGCGCCGAGGCAAGTACGCGTCCAGGTGGTGCACCGTACACGGACTTGCACCGGTTCACGATCCCAGACGATATGAAAGACAAAATTGAAGCCAAGATCCGCCAAAAGGAAACGTCCAAAGTGGACGCGGACAGGAAAGCCGCAGTCGAGTTGGCCGACGCGTACAGGCGGCTTCAGCTCGCTGGCTACCCTCGCGTGACCGAGATCCACATGCACGTCGAGCAATGCCGCGACGAGATCAAACGAGCGTTTGAGTACATCCAGACCAGCAACTTGCAGCTGTACGCTTGCTGTGAAAGCAAAATCGAACGTGGCGATTTGAAAATGATGCAATCGGAACTGCGCGCACTGCGAGACAAAGTGCGAGACTGGGAAACTTCCTCATCACGAAGCCGCCACGTGGCTGGCGGCCACCACAGCGCACCTGAGCCAGTCGCCAAGCAACACCCAAGCGATCTGAGTTTGTGGAACTTGGACAAGTACATTCCCACGCCATCCCAGCAACAGCAGCCAGGTCGCAGTGTCCGTGTCGCGGCCTCGCAAGTGCCCGAGTTGCGGGTCTCGCTGCTGGAGATGTCACGCAATGTGAACGCGCTACGACAGCAATGGCAAAAGAAACACGCTCAGCCACTCAATCCGATCGTCAAGCAACATCTGGAAAAGCTTGTCGCGCTTTTGAACGTCGCGTACTCGACGACCACCGAAGAGCCCGTGGACTTGGACCGCGTCGCCACGTATGTCGAGAAAATCGCACAGCTTCTTGGGTCGGATTTCCCCCAACATATCCTGCAGATGATGGCTCTCCATCATGATGGAGCACGGTCGGAAGCAGGGAGCAGTGATGTGGTCGGTGCATTGGATCGCTATGCACGCGCCTTCACCGATGCAACGACTGGTACCACCAGTGGTACTGCTGCCGGTAGTAAAGGAGCACTCGGAGTAGGAGGAACCACCCACCACGCGACGACGATGCGGGTGATCCATGACCAAAAGAAACAGCTTGTTCAGCTGAGGGAAGAGATGGACAAGCTCGCCGAGAGCCAGCGGACCATGGAAGCGACGCTCGCGTCGTCCTCAAGCAGTGCGATGGTGCCAGGCAATGGAGATGGCAGTGGTGTTGTTTTAGAGAGCAGCGACCACTCTAGCGCCACAGTGGCGCTGCGGTTTGCCGCCCATCAACACCAGCTTGTCATTCTCCAGGACCAGTTCATGCTGCTGCGTCGCCAATCGATGCAGCAAGAAGAGGCCATCACCGAGTTGGCGAGACAGCTGGACCAGTGGAGAAAAGATCGCACGCCCATCGGCGCACTCGTGGGCCAGCGGATGAGCGGAGGAGCCACGTCTGGAGGAGCGCTCAACTCGCCGTTGCCGTCTTCCTCCTCACTACGGCGCACCAACTCTGGCAATTCCACCACCAGTGGCGACTTGGACGCGTACGTCGCGATCACAGGCATGCATGCAGCAGAGCCAACAAGTGACCGACCAAAGTCCCAGGCGGCCAAACTGGACCCGCTTCAAATCCAAAAGCATGTGGGCGGCGGCGGCAGCGATCTACTAGTATCCAAGCCGCCAACCACAGTGCGAACGACCATCTCGATCCCAGTGCCAGTCGCTCGCAATGGTGTGCTCCATAAAATCCAAACCAGATCGCAAGCCATGAGACCAAAGAGCGGCGTCCACCACCACCACCAAGGACCAGGAGGCGACCACAGTAATAGTACATAGAAGTAATACACAAGCTCATGTTGGCCCCGCACACGTAACCGTATGAAAAGACATTCACTGAGTACACAGCATATTTCCATTCAATTGTTTTGAGGGGCATTTCCCCTCCTCTACGCCCCCCTGTCCTCGTCGTTAATTTATTGCAGTGGCTCGGACGCATCGCCCACGCGCTTGAGATGCAAGTACGCGTCGGTGCCGTACCCTTCCATGCTGATGACTTGCAGATCGCCACCAAAATACCGTGCAAACAGACGACTGATGGGCAGCCCGTAGCCCAGTCCAGCGAGTGGCGAGTCGCCACCAAAATCCAGCGGCGCCTCCAGCCTTTCAAAGGCATTTGCATCGGCGGTCGTGTACAAATACGACCAAATGCGCGGCACGGAGGACCGTGGGATGCCGCCTCCTTCGTCCGAGATCTTGATCGAGACATCCTCATTGTCTTCGCCATCGGCAATGATGATCTTGATCGGCGGCATCTCGTTGTCCACGCCGTGGTATTCGACCACCGCGCGCATGGAATTCTAATACAACAGGCAGATGGATGCAAGTCAGTCTAGGCAGCGTAACCCAAGCGTAACCCGAAGACCATAACTATAAACTGTATCATTACCTTGATCACTTCAAAGAGCATGTGGTGGAGATGGCTGGGCACGTACGGCATAGTGAAGTCGGTGTGGCCATGGAGCTCCACTTCGGGTGCATCGCCGTACTGGCGGATACACATATGTCTTGCAGTGTCAATGGCAGCAATCGCAATCTCCGCGGGGGAGGTCGTCTCGCAAATACAACCGACCCAGCCGTCTTCTTGTTCATGGAGCGCGATATGTTGGCTCATGAGCATACGGATGCCGATCCGCGACATGTAAAACGAGTCCATGAACGAGTGCAAGTCGGCCAAGTCGGCAAACTCTTGCGACCGAAGATACCGTTCGCCAAGGTCTTTGCGCACGGCATTGTTGCCATCGTTTTTGGCCGAAAACGAGCGAAACAAGTCCATCTTGAGCTCATGGACGCCCTTCGCCATGGTGTACAGTGTGCCGCTGTGGCGGTTCTTGATCGATTCAATGAGATCGCGAAAGGCAAGTTCATCTTGGTACGTTTCCACTTTTGGGAAGTGCAAGAGCTCTTCGACCGAACGGATGTACCAGTTCTTGACCAGTTTCACCGACGGCATATCGCTCAAGCCATGCGGCAAATCTTCCAGATTCCGAATGCGGTGCGCGTACCGCACGGGCAGCTCATAATGGAGAAACTTGGCCGATTGGACAAGCTTTGCCGGTGTGATATTCGTGCCAAAGGCAAGCAAATCTTGCAGCGACGTGCCGGTTTGAGGCCGTGCCGCGAGCGCCTTGACGAGCTTCATGGTCTCTTTGGAGATGGGATCGCTTGCGCTGGTAGAGAAGCCGAAGCGGCCACGCATTGCCGATGCCATTTGTAGCTGTGCGCGCGGAAATCTGTCGACGAACGAAGGCGCGCACGGATGGAGAAATGCGGACGAGCAGATAGATCGTCAAAAGTTGGTGTTGTTGCTGTGTTTTTCGCCAACAAAAATGCCAAATTCGCCAACAAAGAGCCAACGTTGCACAAACATCAATCCGATGTTGATCTTCAGAAACCAGCTGGAAAAACCTACCGGTAGAGACACGAAACACCTCGTTTACAAGGTTGAAACCGAAAAACCTCATGACGATCTGCTGTTCTTGCTGTTTTCTTGTGGTTGGTCAAGTTGAAGCCACGGTTGACGAAAAAGGAAGAAAAAGAAAGAGGTGAAAGGCAAGATGCTCGAGTCGCGACGGCGGCTGCTGAATACGTCGCTGCTGGCGATCCTGGTGAGTGATGAGTGACGACAACAGTACTGTCTATCTCCTTGTTCATGTGTGCTGATGCTATGACGGCATTGTATGTGGCCAGCTTTTGTCGTCTGCGCTGTTAATCACGACGTTGCTTTTGCTGGAGACGCCGTACATCGGGTTCAATGCGTTTCTCACCGCGAGTCTCCACGTGGTCTACGCGTTCTGCGCGATTATCATTCTCAACAAATCGCCATCGGCGTTTTCTGTACGTAACCATACCAGGTGGACGTATACAGGTTTATACTGATGACACTGGAGGTGAAAATACGAATAGATTGGCTTCCTCGTCGGCGCGTCGCTGTTGATTCTCGTGCTCTCGCTTGAAGGCGCGATCTACTGGGTGAGTCAACATGTGCACTTTGGTACTGACTGTTGCAGTGATATCCAGACAAGTACTGATACAAAGTGTGCTGTTACAGGGACTCGTGGCAAGTGATACAACCGCCACGGGCACAAGCACGAGCCATGTCGCGTCGATTTTGCACGGCGTGATCTTCGTGATCCAACTGGCGGTTACGTGGATCATCGTGCAGGCCAAAGAAGATGTGATTGACACTTACGCTGGTACGTGCACAGCAGCTGGTGGTACTTGAAATGGGCATGCACTAGCCTCATGTATCCCGTATCTTGTTTCCCAAAAGCGTATGATTACATCCCGGATGTCGGGTACGCGGATCGAAACTCCATGTCCAACGGCATGTCCCCGATCAACTACCAAGCCGCAGCACCGACAGCTGATATCTGAAGATAAGGGAAACACCGATGATGTACAACAGCAAACAGGCATGGATACACAAGTGTAAATGTATGATGGGTGGAAAGGGTTTTTTTGTTTTTGCAGTTCTATTCTCTATCAATAGTTATAACATCGTCTATACGATCTTCTTCAGCACGTGGATGCCCTCCCCAGTCGAGCCAACGACCACAAAGTCACCGTTCGAGACGACTTCCTCTGGGTCCACGGCCATTTGTGAGAGCTGCACAGAAACAGAGAGATACGCGGGAGATCGCGCCATGGATGCTGCATCGCGTGGGGTCAGTGTACCAGTGGGTTGGATGTCGAGCGTCGCGTCGTAGCTCTTGGACTGAAGCAACCGCGCGACGTCCAGCACACAACCAAACTCGCCTGTCAATTGCGAGCGCGTGGACGCGTACACGTCGTTTCGCAGTTGCAAAGCCACTGTGCGGTTTGCTCGCAAGTAGTTTTGCAGCGCTGGCATGGTGGCTGACAAAAAAAAGCGGTGTGTGCAGTTGAACGCAACTTCTTCCGACGCTTGCAAGGCCGGTGAGGGTGAGGACATGGACGTTGACGGAGTGGTCCTCTCGACGGCGGATCGTCGTTGGCCGAACAGCTCGTAGTAGCATTCCCATCGGCAGTAGGGCCGCTCGCGCGTCTGCAAGTTGTGCACATGGTTGAGTTGGAGTACAAAGGACCACAGGGACCGTGCGGGCCCAACTGACAGAGATGCTAGTCCCGTGGTGGCACTACTGGAGGCAACTCCGGGCTCATGGCGTTCTATGGATAACGGCTCCAGTGGCGATGGCTTGGAGCGTGGGGACAGGACAGGCTTGTGCATGAGCATATTCATTTGCGCCTCAAAGCGGGACGATGGCGGGTCATTGGATGGTAGAGTCACCCGGCTGCTTTGCGTTGTTGAGCTAGATGCTGGCGACGCATGTCGTGCATTTTCTCCAGCAGCGTGAGCTCCGTTCACTGGCTTTCCAGCTATTCTCCCACTCGTCCCGGTGGTACCTTGGCTTGGCTTGGCGCGTCGTTCGATCAGCAGCTCCAGCTCTTCATCCATCTCTTCGTTCCCAGCACTGAGCGAGGTCGTCGACGTCGAGTGGCCCATCCTAGGATTACTATTCCTCATAGGCGAGATCGCCGCACCTATCGTCGCCTGGCTCTCGTGCCCACTAGGTATGAATGGCGACACTGGCTTGTCTTCCGGTTGCCGGGACGCATGCGGGTGGATGGCTGCGCGCAGACAATCCATCCATTCCGCGGAAAGCGGATCGCTTGGCATATAGGACTCATCGGGGATGTACACGCCATTGTACACACGCAGTCGATACTGGCTGGTCAAGAGCTTGGTATCCACATACCGAAGCCGCTCCAGTCCGATATTGCCTTTGATGTTGAACATCTCGCCTGTCAGCGCCATACACGCATAGAAATCCAGCTTGGTCACGTACGCACTTCGGAATTGCGCCATGCGAAGCTTGGTCGCCCCCAGCAAAACGCTGTGCTGATTGGTGGGACGGGTAGTGTGACCAACCCGCTGCGGCGGCACCGACGACGGCGCCATGGTGGAGCCTTCCTTGGTGCTTGCTTGGCGCTGTGGGTGTAAAGCTGCTCGTCGATTGTGGCTGCGCTTGGCCTCCATGCCTGCCGCGACCACGAACCCGCTGGCGAGATCATTCAGAGGCGGCTCGGTCGCTCGAATAAACTGGATGGAAATGCTGTTGTCTTCATTTAAGAACGGCGTGAGTCCGCTCGTGTCTTTGAGCTTGGCATGCAGTGGCGTCCGCGGCGCAAAGAAGTGGACAGTGCGAATCAAATGGATCGGTAGCCAGTAGTTGCGTGGTGAGCCACCAGGATCATCATCTCCATCACATGGATCATCTCCGTAATCATCGTCACTGTTGTCATCACGGTCGTCAGCATCATCATCGGCACCATCCTTGCCTCTTCTTGCTGTGGGTGGTACACTGGTTACACTACTGACTCTCCGCCTGCGTGCTCCTCGCGGCGCTCGTTCTTGCGTGATCATGATATCCTTTGGGTCAATGGGAATACACTCGGTGTACCCGAGCGATGAGATCCGTAAATACAGCCGCGATTGCTGGTCACGGTGGGAAGAAGAAGTAGAAAATGTAGACGCTCTGTTCGTTCGTGAGGTGGACGTCACAGCTGATTCCATGGGCGCCTTCTCAGCGTCGTACAGCTCTGGTGGGATATCGTAGATGCCGTTGACCACGAGCATGAGGCGACACAGTGTGAGCTGTGCTGGTAGCACGGTCGTACTAGACGTCGGATCAATCACATGCGAGCGATCAGCGAGTTTGCCTAGCCCCAGCGCGACCAATCCTTGGTCAGGAGTGCCCACAATTTCGGCAAACTTGGTTTCCACTTTTTGAAGCTGCTGGTCGCGTTCGTAGATCGCGTAGCAGTAGCTGCACACGCTCCAGGACTCGTACGCGAGCGATGGGTCCGGTGAGGACTCACGGGCCAACGCCGCGGTCAAGAACGAGTACTTTTTGTCAGGCGAAAGCCGCGCGCGCACTCGCACGAGCATCTCGTTGATCATCTTGAGCGTCATCTTGAACGCCAGCTCGTCCTTTGGGTACGCAGCCAAGCAGCATTTACACGGCAGCAGCTTGCGCACTTGGCGCTGCGCGAGTTGGGCCGCGATTTGCGCGACGCGGCAGGCCTGGTCGTTTTCGTCATCGGAATCGGTTGACTCTTCAAGAAGACTCGAGTCGCGGTACCCCAAGTACTGCATGCGAAGCCGCCGTGGAAGAGACACGCAGGGCTTGTGGATGAGACTGGTGCCGTTGGCCGCGCGCACACGAAAGTGTTTCACTTGCAAGAGCCACCACTTTCCTTCGGCGTCTTTCACGTAGTCGGCTATTAACGATTGAAGCTGCACATGGAGACGTTGCTCCAAGTACTTCACAAGCTGCTCGTACAGAGAGATGGCCAGTGAAGAGAGGGTGAGTCATAGGCTAGATAAGACCAAGACTTCGTGCACAAGACAAGGACTCACCCGTTGGTTGAGCTCGGCGACGGTCGTACACCCGCGTTCGCTCAGCTTGATGAATGTGCAGGCCTTGTCAACTTGGATACTCGTGCATAGCCGGTTGACGAGTGGTACCACGGCTTCCGTTGAGTCGCTATCAGCTGCTGATGCTGTTGCTGTTGCGGTGGTGACGACCGAGTTCCTGGAGTGGCCCATCGACTGGACACTAGCTGATCGAGCGGTTGGTAAACAGGACGAGCCGCCTGTTGTCACAGGAGCAGCAGCAGAAGCTGAAGCCGTGGAGCCGCCTCCACTGACCGCGGCATCTTGCCCAAGCGACTGGAGCACTTGCGAGACAGTCGGAGTCGGCGCCTGCATGGTCGCTGTGTTGTTGACCATCCACGCGTACGGTGGCTTGTTGGCTTCGTACACGGCGCGCACAAGAAACGCCTTGGCGCCATTGCAGCGGATAAAGCGTTGCAGCGCAAACGACTTGGTACTCCTTGTGGACGAAACATTGCTGAGCACGGTCTTCAACTCGCCAGGCGACAGCACGCGAAGTGAATTGCCTTGGTACGTCAGTGGCGTCGTGGTACTGGAACTTCGACAGGTATTAGCACCACCATTGGCACCACCACTTGGGTCCATCGATGGAGAGGAAGAGCAAGCCCCACTGAGTGGTCCCGGTGGCGGAGGCGCGTGGTGCTTGGTGGTCGCGAGCTTGGCGATGGGCTCTTTCCAGATCACGACCGGTTCCAGGTCAGTTGAAGTGGTCGGGATCAGTTTCTCTACCACGGTCTTTTCGGTGAACTCGGTCGTACGCTGCACGTACCCGTCTTCGTCAGTGTACAGCCACACCGCTCGTCCAGTTTCTCCATACACGACCGTGTCCGGGATCCACATGCGCAGCGCACCATTTGGGTTCTTCTTGGGCGGCTTGGCAGTCGTGGGTTGTTGAGGCTCGTCGTTGCCGCCGCCGCCGCTAGTCGCTTGCGCTGGTCGCTCTGGGCTCGGCGGGCGAGTGGCTGAGGTGCTCGCAGCAGAAGTAGCAGTGTCCTTGGCAGCAAGGAACGTATAGAAGTGGACGCCTGGCATAAAATTCGACGAATAGCAGAAAGTCGTGGCAAACGCCGAGACCGTGGCCGTCTCGGCAAACGAAATGATCGCGGCATCGTTGCGATACCGTGAAATGCTTCGGTCTCCTTGCTCCTTTAAAGCGGCAGCCGCGCTTGCGACACCGCGCGCTCGGAACGATTGCTGCATGTGGATCAAACTGGCGCCCGTTCGCTCGGCTGTCTGGAGAGCAGCTTGCAGTTTTTGCTGGATGAGGCTCGTCGTTGACGGTGGTGGTGGCCGTGAGCGGCTGGCACTTTGAGGCCGCTGCGGTGGCCGCTTAAAGCTCGGCATGGGCGAAGCCGCCGTTCCATCCGTGGCGAGCGGCATGGTGGTAGAAAGGGCCATGTGCTTGTCAAGCTGGCATCCTATTTGGGATTTTCCGGGGCCAATATTGTGCTATACTTCATACAAGCGCTGCGAGCCGCTCCCATCTCATCGGACTGTTTAGCTGGGTATTAATACCGCTAGGATGGATATTTTTGGGCAACGTGCTCACCAGACCGTCATAAAACGCACAGCCTTGCTCAGCGAAGCGCAGCAAAAATTGCATGCAAGTTCTCGTCAAATGGGCAGCGAAGCGGATCCGACGGCCGCGCTGATCGTGAGCAAGCAGGCGGCGTTAACACGGCAATTCTCACACACGCGGTCGCAATCGTTTGCGTCCAGTGTCGCGGTACGTGGGGCGTCGACTGGACAACCAACGCTATCACATAGTGCTAGTTACGACTGACTTCCATCGGTGATAAATGGCTTATGATAGGATCGCTTCTTCACGGATAGTTCGCTGGACCGCCAGCGACGGCTCGTGGAGTGCGCCAAGCGGCGACAAGCGAGAGCGAGGCAGAAAGCGCTCGAACAGGAACAGGAGCTCCAGCAATTGCAATCCAAATATGAACACCATCGTCGCCTTTGTGAGCTGCAAACCAAACGCGATTCGTCGAGGATGGCGCGCAAGCTCGAGCACGTGGCAGCCGCGTACCTTCAGCATGTCGTTCGAAGATATCAAGCCAAGCGACGACTCGAACAGAAACAAACCCACGCAGCTCAACTAATAGCTGCCTTTCTATCCATCCAGTGGGCGCATCGTCAAAGGCTCCGGCGAGACGCCTCGTTTCGTATCCAAAAGAAATGGCGATCGTATGCCGCGTGGCGAGCAAAAAAGACCAGCATACGCGTGTTGCAGAGGTTTCTATGGTCGCGTGTCCAGGCTCAACGACAGCGACAGAGCCAAGCAGCGTGTGTGCTTCAGAATTGGGTCCGAAAGCGCTTGAGAGCTCGCCAGTGGGCTTCTGCACGAGGGTGGCAACGAGCCTGGCGAGCCTACCGAATTCGGAAAGCGATTGTATCGCTCGCGGCGGCACGACATCGGCAAAGGCTCCACAGCCAACATGACACATGTACACGCATTCTTCAGCGTTCTATTGGACGGTTTGTTATGTGGCAAAGGCTTCGGCGCAGCGCTCGGTTCGCTCGGTACGACGAGCTCCGTAGATGGAGCCATACCCATACCCACTTGAGCCTTCCAAGCACAGAAATGTGGCAGCAAAGCAAGCAGTTGTTGGTGGAAGCGATCGCCAAAGAAAAGAAACTGCGCCACGACGAGTCGCAACTGAGAGCTGAGGTGGAAGCGCTGCAGATGAAAGCCAAGGAGTTCCGAGACAAGCGCGTAGAGGAGCAAGAGCGCTTGAAGCGGTTTCATGCGTGGGTAGAGCTGCATCGCACAAAAGAAGACGACGAGATCCGCGAACAACTACGTGAGTGGGAGTACCGCAAGCGACTGGAGATCCGCATGGAGCTAGAGCGTGAGCTAGAGATGGAGCGACGCGCGCAATCGCGAGCCGTGCAACAGCAAGGCAACAACGTCACCACACCCATCGTGGTCATGCGCGCGTCACAGGAATCAGATCAACAATTGGGTACATCAAGTTGAAGGTCGTATTATAGCCAATAGAAAGCCATTATTTACAAATGGGTGGGTACACAAAGTTGATCATATGGGTGGGTTTGGCTGGTCACAAAATACGACCCACTGGGTTTGGTTGTCACAAAGTTGGAAACACGGCAAAAACCAGAAAGCAGGTCCAACATGGGGAGGGATGAGTTCATGGAGGTGCTCATGCGCGTACGGCGTATCGAGTCGCTTGACGAGCTACGCGAGACCATAGAGCCATTGCAAAAGGGTATGTAGTGCGTGTGTTCCGTGATTCGTGTTGGTGGCTGCAGTACCCTGGCCGTTATCCCAACTGAGTCTTCTACCAACCGCTGTCTGATATGTACTTTGTTCGCGTTTACGTGTCCCTCAGCGCTTTTCAGTATCCAGCGCAAGCGCTCCCACTTTCTTGAGGATGCGTGCGCCGCCGTGGTGAGGCAGTGCTTCTCTTTGATCCACAGCAGTGAGCGCGCTATCACAAATAGCGACGATGAAGATGATGAGCACGCACAGTTTGAGGAGCCAACCGACCAATCCATGGAAGCCACCACCGCATTTTCGCTGTGCCTTGTATTTGGTGAATCCGTCGTAGCGCAACTTCCAGCGAGGGAAGACAAAGAAGATGCGGACGTGCTGCGCCAGGTAGGAGGAGTTGCGAATGATTTTGTCTTGTTACCAAGGCATCGAGAAACTCATCCAGTTCTTGATGGTCAGCGTGCCGTCCTTGTAGCGTACTTCTTGCATCTCCTCAGTCGCGAAGAGTTGCTCGTGGATTCGGATGTCTGCGTGGCGATCGCTGCGGCGCTCATGCGCTGCGGGTTGGATCTTCATTTGATTGTGTGGACGCTCCGCTTTCGAGAGGAGCTGGCCATGTTTCGCAAGATGATGATGCCAGAAGCAGAGCAAGATGAGAGTGGCGACGGGAAAGACGATGGTGAAGACGATTCATGGATTGTCCACGAACTCGCATCAACCGCAGGGCTCAGCGCCACACTCGAGTACTTTTTCAAACAGTCGGGCCACGAGTATGCGTTCGCGTCGTGGTCGAACATCGGGATTGTTCGGTTGGTATCGCTGTTGGCGTCCTCACCTAACGAGCCAAGCTTTGAAGTCGCGGTCGTGCCTGTCGTGTCACCGTATTCCAACTTGTTCGCCATGGCTGCAGTCGTCCAAGTGTTGCTGCAAGGCCAGACGATGGAGGTGGGTCCATTCGGATTTTGGATGATCTGTATCCCCCTCAGATATTGACGTTGGTTCTTCTGTTACAGTTGAAGCGCCAAGGACTGGTCGTCTTGAAGAGCTCTCTTGACAAATGCGCCCCCGACGGCCTCGCTCTTCTCACTGATGATGCCGATCCTGATGATTCCGATTCTGAGCACCACGATCCACACCAGCAAATGCCATCCTTTGAAGACACATCGACTTCATTTTACAATCGCGATTGGATCTCGCCACTGATCGAGCTTACCACCAACGCCATGGTCTCCTTTCCGGAAGCGACCGACCGTGCAATGAGCTTGATGGTATTCCGACAGCTCGTGCAAATCGTAGAAACTGACGCGAGGTTCTCGTTGATCCGGGAACTGGCCTTGCGTTGTCCATACGGCAACGTCGCAGCGATCCTTATCGACCAGCTTCGAAGTGACACCGTGCGTGCGTGGGCAGACCCAATATTGTCGTCCCCGTCGTCTTCGGCCTTCTCGCGTACGATGACAATAGCGATGTAACTGTGGACACCAAAGCCGGCGTATTTAATTTGTGTGCTTGTGCTTGTACCTCCAGCATACCGGTCACCATCGCTGGCAAAGCTCATCGCGGACTTGCTTCAGCTTCTCAGTGAGCGCGACCTCAAATTGCACGCTGACTTGTTGGCGAGTGTGGCGAGTCTCATTCGATTCGTAGTCATCCGCGACAAAGTACGTCTTGCTGTAATGTTGGATGCCATTCAGTTTCTCATGTTTGTTCGTGTGACAGGAAAATGACGTGGGTCTGCGGACTCCAGCGACACTGACTGCAACCAAGGATGCCTTGCAACGTATTCGAAGCCGTCTTCGCTCGACACTTGCCGAGGCCGAGCCAACGGCTAGCCATGATCATGTGCACGGTGAGAATTTGCGATTCGTGGTGGTCGAAGCGGCGCTGGATTCCACCATCAGCTTGCTGGAAAACTAGAACGGAATGTGGATGCTTGGAAGAGATTCGTTCAAAGGTTCGTTGGCCGCTTTGCTTTGACGGATCAATGGTGACATCCGTGGAAGTCGTTTCGCGGCTTTGGGAGGCGAGTCGGTGTTGATGATCGCCGCTGATACATGGCCCCGTTCCGGAAGCGAGGAAAGAAGTTCAGACAGCGTTCGGAGTAGCTGCTCCTGCAGAAATGATCTTGGTGTCGGATGAAGATGAAGGCTCTGTGTAGGACCAATACGATATATCAGCAATCAGGCGACAGATAGTAACATGGAATGGTGGAAAGTACCTGTAAGTCGTAAACACGTGTGATTCCGTGCTGTTTGAGTTGCTCATTGGACTCATCGGCCAAACGGGACGCAGTTTTAATACGCTCTCGCACAAGCTGTTTCACGGCCTCGGCGTCTCCAGCGAGCTGTGCGTCAACCAAATAAGACAGAAAGCGCTCGTAATTGTCTCGCGAGTGCATTCTTGAGATGGTATTTGCACGTTGATTGGATGCAGCTCTTGTGGGAGGTGTGTTTCGATGACTCTCGCCATCACACGTCAAGAAATATGCCTTAAAGAGCACACTTGCCACTGGTGTATCGACTGCCGTGATGGGTAGCTCCAGTACGTCGCGATTAATTGCCGCTGCGACCTCGGCCATCGCAGCTGCATGATTCGTGGGGATTTGCTGAGCTTGCGACGGCGACTCGAGTCGTGGCATTCGCGTCGAGTGGCTACGTTCGGGTTTTCCTTTCGCCGAGAGGAGCTCATTTTGCTGGTGCTTCTTCTCCGCGAACGCTTCAAACTGTGCACTCACTCGCATTTGGCGGCTCAGGTTCCGATCACTTCGATCAACTGTTTGCTGATGGATGAGCTCGATCACATCGTAGATCGTCACCACGAGCGGCCTTGGGATACCCCACGCAACCATTTCGTCCATGCCGCGCACGTTCCGCAAGATGTCGAACGCTGAGAAGCACTGGTGTTCCTTCAGTTTCTGAACATGCGGCTTGATCGCTTCTTGGACGACTTGTTCACGGTGGATTTTGGAGAGTGGCGATGCCATTCCCAGGTATGATCGCCATGGATCGGCGGATGCCTCAATTCGAAACACAAAGTCACCACCACCTCGTGCGTCTGGGTCATAGCATTTCAACCCAGCGACAAATAGCAACCGCGCAACCGCACCACTCAGTCCGCCAGGAATATTGTCGATCATGTTGTCGGACAGGAACCTCAAATGATCTTGCTGAGGCTTTGCCATCGGTTTCTTCTTTATTATCTTGCTCTTCGTCTTTCCTGAACTCTCAAGTTCATGGCGTTTGGCGGGTTTTGCCACTGCCTCGAGAGTCGGACGAAGTTTTTGGCGCACAACTCGTTCTGGTTGAAGCGCGTTGCGCATCAGTGGTGCACGGCTTCGTAAAACCTTGAGCACGAGTTTCACATCGCCTGCATCTTTGCCTTGCGCGAGCAGCCCACGCCTAAACCATTTCACATACGGTAGTCAGTGCACACCGCCACACAGCACGAAGCAACCGTTGTGTAACAACTCACATGACAGCGACAGTCTCAGCGATTGTGAAGCCAGCGTAAGTAGCTTGGCGGATGATCTGTGGAGGTAAATCGTCCGGAAAGACATCATTCTTGGCATTGTTCTGACTCAGGCTGATGAGATCCGATGCTAGTGGTGAGTGTTGGATTGCCTGCGATAATGGGAACCCCTCCATCGGAGTTGTTCCATCCATTCCGAATGCACTCATCATACTGTGCGCGCCATTGACGATGGGATTCTCAAGCGCCGACGCCGTCAACCAGGCTTGCATCATTTTGTCTTCGTACTCTCTCTTTTCACGCACCATGCGCGATAGAAACGTTGTTGCATCGTCGTGTTCATTTCGCTCTCGATTTTCGTACCGTTTAAAGGCAGCATCCACGTCAAAAAGCAAACGCCACAGGTCACCATGGCCAACAAACCGGTCGTATAACACCCGTACTGGTTCAGACAGAAGATGTCGGTACCTTGTCCGCTGGTAGTACAGTCGTTCACGAAACCCGCGCCAATACCGTTGGATAGTGACCACTGTCTTCAGCCTTTTCCGTTCGCCATTCGTGGTCGCCTCTCTCTGGCGCGCTTTCCATGTCCATAACGCGAGGCGGCATACGATCTTCTCCATCGCTCGAAAGAGTATATTCACGCCGTCTTTTTTTTGTTCGAGAGCTTTCACCTGAGCCTCCGCTTGAAGTTGTCGCACGCGCAACCGTCGGGCGATCGCTACGCGTCTGAAAAAGCATTGCAAGCAATGGGCTGCATGCTGTTTATGTGTAGCGTTCTGAATTTCCTTCACAAATTGAAGCTTTTGCTTGGCCTGCGACATTCGATAGGTCGCTTGGATTGTTACTGCCGCTGCAAACGCGACATTGTATTGAAATATCCGATACACATGCTTCCATCGATGCACCCGCAAGAACTCCCGTACGGTAGCTTGCAACTTGGTGACGCCGACGCGACAGACGTAGGCTTCCACTACCTGCCATCAACACTCTCAGTCACGCTGTGTGCACCAATACCAACACCCGAGGGCCTTTGTCAGTCTTGTGTCCATACCTTTAGATTACACTCCAGCGTTGTGATCGTCGTGTTGGCGGTCTCCAGTCGCGAACGCAACTCTGGCAGTAACGTCTCCGCTGGGATCAGCTGCTTTGAGTGGGAATCAAACATATCCGAGTCCACTAAGGTCACCTCCGCGATATTTTTGCGCGTTCCTGGGTTGCTGAAGTTCGCTCTATGAAAAAGATATGAGTACCACCTATTTCGAATGGGCCAAAATGACCACTAGCATGACGTACCTCGTTTCTTCGATGCGCTGTATCGCTTGCTCCGCGACGAGAAGATCGCGGTTATACTTCTTTCGCAGTGCGACTTGTCTTTCGATTCCAACGGCGCTTTCGATACGGAGTGCGATTAGTGCGAGGCGAACCTGACGCATCTGAGTGTAAAATGGAGACTTCGCAGCGACACTGGAGGACGAAAGAAACGGGAGTTCAAGAATGAGCAGCAGAAAAAAGAGGCATACGGGTGCCCATACGTACTCCCAGTTGGGTTTTCTCATGCGCAACACGCATCCTGGCGCGATTTCCAGACGATCAAAGTTCATTTCGGCCATATGTTCATCGTATTTCACGCATTTGCGGGTGGCTTTGCGCTTCTTCTGAAGCGCCTTGGCGTTCAATTGGCAGTTGATGCACTCGCCACACGCGTAATCAAGCAGTGTAGATTGCTTCCCCATCTCACATGTGCATGGGCGGCCGCGGTGACACCCGCACGGGCGCATATTGCCGCGCGCTTCCACCAACTCATCCGACATGTTGAAGTGCAAAAATGACAAAACCGCCCACCAACATCAATTCTCGCAGGGGGTTGCTTCAACTTTGGCACCTCCGATATCTGATATGCTACCTGTGTTGTCAGGTTGTGTTGGCGTCATGCGACTGGCCCATTTTTTCTTGGTGTCGCTTGGAAATCCAAAGAAAAAACACATCAACCAACAACCAACAAATAAGGAACCAACAAAAGCCATCATGTGGATCTCGTGGGTGCGATCGAATTTGGTCGGCGCTGATCTCTGGGATGCCTCACGGGAAGCGATTGAGAACGTATGGCGCAAGGTGCAGCTCTTCTCCATTGGCGTGCTCCACTTTCTTTTCTCAACAGACAAGCGGTGGCCCAAGCTTCCCTCGCAGCCATCGACGCGTCCATCCTCACCATTAGGAGCTGGTGGTGCTGCTGTCTCGCCACACATGGTGCTTCCGTACGGAAGCGACACCGTGAAGACGCGGAAAAAGCGCGTGGTGTTTGTGCGCCACGCCGAGTCCGAGTGGAACGTGGTCTTCAATCGTGGCGTCTGGTGGCTGGCGATTGTGCGGTTCTTCCGCGCAGTAGGTC
The DNA here is from genome assembly GCA_023336165.1 of Pythium monospermum. Classification (NCBI taxonomy): domain Eukaryota; phylum Oomycota; class Peronosporomycetes; order Pythiales; family Pythiaceae; genus Pythium; species Pythium monospermum. The sequence continues at coordinate 150,568 of JAADWJ010000003.1, forward strand.
GCGAATGGCTCATGTTGCCAACAAATGACTCTCTTTTCATTGACTCGCCGCTGAGTAGCCATGGCGTCCGCCAGGCCAAGAAGTTGTACCGCCAGGTGAGCGAGAAGTCAGCGCCTCATGAACACGTAGCTTCCCCACCCACCCATTTGTTGCGCTTTCTGGGGTGTCCACTGCCCAACAGCATTGTCGTGACCTCCAACCTGAGGCGATCCATTGACACGGCACGGATCGCCTCGGCTGCGCGGCTCGAGCTGCCAGGCGAGCGTATCCACGTGCTCTCGTGTCTTCAGGAGATTGGCCGCAACATCGACACACTTGCGATCAGTGACGCGTATTGTATCCCACCACAAGCGCTGTCCCATGTACTTCTGGGTGAGAAACACCACGATGAGCTTTTCAATTTGACCGAGAGCCACGGCAACAAGTCGATCCTCGGTTGCGCGCGCTCTCGCTTGGTTGCGTTCGCGCAGTGGACTTTCTACCAGCAGCAGGACGTTGTCGTCGTCTATGGCCACTCCCACTGGTTTCGAGCCTTTTGCCAAGAGTTTTTCCTACCCCACACGACCCATTCCACAAAGACCGAGAAGCTGGTCAACTGCGCGGTCGTGAGCTTTGAGTTTGAAGAGCGACGCGCCAATGGAGCCACGCAGTATGTGGTCTTGCCATCCAGCTTTGAGTTTATCACATGATGGGGCAAACGTGCAAGTCTCTTCAGTATCCAACAATATTTCCAAAAAATATATGCTTCCATATCTATCGTATTGTTGCGCTGTCCGTCAGTATAGAATCACGGGGTCCTTCCCGATGCCTGTTGTTATCCGTGGACCGTTGCGCTTGCTCAATTCGATTTATTGAGCCACGCAAACTGCAAACTAAAGTCGACACCTAGGACAACCCATCGCATTCGTTAGTGTCTCTACAACTGTGACGAGCTAACGCCTACTGGAAATATACTACCATACCGAAGTGGTCGAGCGACGACTGGACGACATAGAATGTCCAGAGGATCAGTTTGGACTGCACCATGGTCCACTGAGTCTCCAGCACAAAGGCTAGTTGACGCAACGCGGACAGCCGAAACCTGGAATGCAAGATCCAGCTGATACAAAGAAACGAAAACAGCTCCAAGCCGCTGTACATCAAGACGTTGGCGACGATCTCGTGGAGCCGCTCTGGTGGGAGATCTTTAAGCCGAGCATAGTACGCTCGATTCGGAAGACTGAACACCATGATCGTGTACAAACCTACAGTAGAGTTCATTGGGTTGGACATCAGACCCCACCAGCTCATCGGGGGGGGGGGAGGAAAGAGGACGTTACAATAGATGAGTGGAGTCACGACTTCGGTGTACTCGATGAGAATGATAAACTCGGTCACGAAAAGGATCCGCGCGGTCTTTTTGACAAACAAGAGACGCTCTTCTTCAGTGAGCGCGCCAAGAAGCAACGCGATGCGGTGCTGGTCTTGGGGCGTCTTCTTGGGAGGGGCTATTACTCGGTGATCAAGGGCCATGCCTTTGTGGACAAGTGGTGCAGTTTGTGATGCCGCCAGACATTCCGTGTCCTTGACACTGTGGTCGTCGGCGACGGATGTCTCCGCACCAACAGGAACGATTCGTCGAGAGCCAGCAAAGAATTGTTTGACGGCGGCACCGTCACCCTGGATGGTGCCGGTCCCGTTGGCCTTGGACTGTGCGGAAATCACCCGAAGGTCGGGATGGTTGCGTACAGTGCTGTCGTTCTCGATGATATCCAGCGCAATATCGATAATGGTCAGCTCACCATGATCCCGTATTGTGTGGATCTTGTCCATCAGCTGTCGCACGTCCACGTAGAGCTCATTGAGGTCTTTCACCGACATCCACGCTAGGATAAAGTCGGTCATCATCAGCGCGACCGTCGTGAATTTCGAACTTGCGTTTTGCATGCAACAGGTCACGTACAATGAATTGAAGATTTCAATATTGAAGATGATAAACTCGGGTTTGATATCGTCCATGTTTCTCAGGAAATAGCTCAGCACATTTTTTGTGCCAAGCTTGAGGATGGGCAATAAGACCACGAATGCCGTTTGTTCATTGGGCTTGAGCGAATTGAAGATGTAGATGTACGCTGGGTAGACAAATGTGAGCGACATTTGACACGAAAAAATGGCGATATAGTTGATGAACTCGTTGCGGGCTTGGATGTCTCGGCGGAGCAAGCCGCCCCAGAGATACAAGCAGCACATACCAAGCGCAATGGTCCATGCCGGTGTACCCATCAAGATCCCAAACGGCAGTGGGAACCCAACAAGTTGCGCGAGTCCAAATTGTTGACTGATGCCAGCAATCGTGGCGAAAGCGGTGACGGTCAACATCACCGAAAGTGGGATGGAGAAACGAGGCAAGCAAGTGCGCAGCTGTTCCATGACGGCGAATGAGATAAACGCGACTGTGAGGGCGTTGCGCGCCCAGAAGACGTAGTTCTTGTAGATACCAGCCTCTGTGGGTTGAAGTTGCACACATTCCATCAACGTGATCAATAGGAAACACGGCAACGGTGTGAGCAGGCTGACCCAAGCCACACGGACGAGGCTGGACCGACTCGAGTAGGCACGTAGACTGCGCAGCCTCTCCAATGAATACTTGCCATGCAATTCCACTTGCAATGCCATCCATTCGCTGTACACGCGCTCCGAGAATGTGGCCACCGCATGTGGTGCTTCTTGAGATGGCATGGGGCGCGTGGAGACCGCCATGATGGTAGCGCAAGACTGTGGTCACGTGTTGTTCTTGAGCGCAGACGCTGTCTCATCATACCCAGACACACGCGCTGAGCATCTGAATACCGTTAGTCCTAAATATAGCGTACACTTCGAACAGTATGCCATGCATATGCTCTTCACACTCCAAATCATTTGATTGTCTCCATGACGAAATCCTCATCGACGCCCTTTGGGGGATAAACCTCGCTTGTTGACAGGCAGAAAAACCTCACGACAACCCAACACATCATAAACAAATTGCCACCACCATGAGCGATGATGAGGAGCAACAGCAACCATGGGCGTTCCTGAAGCCGTGGTTTGAGAAGCTTCGTGGGCGCTTGCGCGTCTGCGTGGACGATGGCAGAAGCTTTGAGTGTCGCGAGGACGATTGCCAACGACAAAGCGATCGCGAGCGAGTCTGCTTGGGCGGCGACACCAAGAATTGTTGGTTGCGTTTGCAGTGGCGGCCCAAGCGCGTGAAGCGCGGACTCGATAAAGACACCGAACACTTGCGTGAGCTACGTTCTGTGCGTGAGGCACTGCTGCTGACCTGCGCTTTTGCGCGGGTATCGTACTCTGTGTGGGTGGAGAAGATGCAAACGATCGCACAGCTAAAAGTTCCCAGTGGCGTGGAGATCACGCGGTGTGAAATGCCGCGACGCCTTGAATTTGACACACGCCAGTTCTACGGTGATGCGATGATGAGGGAGCGATTATGGGGTGCGTTTTGGAGCCACAACGAGTGGAGTGATGCGTTTACACGAGACTCCACGGTGCTGCTCAAGACCGTCTCCCAGTCACGACCACAAGGCAGGAAAGAGGGGGTGGACCAACTCTGCATCCCCGTTCGGCTTCGGTTCTCCCATGACGCTGGCGATCCGGAAGATAGAACCCATGTCCGTGAGATGGAGGCCCTACGACGGCTCATGAGGACTGCTAATGAGCTGCAGACATGCACGCAGGCCACACAGGCCATGCTGATGCAGGAAGATCAACAACCGCCGCCACAAACGATTTTTGTTTTGAACTCGCTGGATCTCAATCTAACATCGTGCCATCTCCACCCTGACGTCTTCCAAGCAGTACAAGAGTTTGTATCCCAATGCAGCGTGCCAATTCGGTCGCTTTCGCTGCCTGGATGCCGATGGAAAAGTGACGAGTTCGATGCAGACGCCTTCCAGACCCAGTGGAGAAAGTTGATCTTGACGATCACTGGACTTGCTGACTGCTCTGGTGCAGCCATTGACCACCTTCGGCTGGGAACTATTCATGGAGACGATGACGTAGCCGGGTCACTTTTCTCGGCACTCGCACACACGACAACGATCCAAGGAGTATTCATTTACGTCTCTAGTGACACTCCGCCACAGCGGATGCTCTGCTGGATGGTGCAGGCAGTCTTGGGCAAATGGTCGACTTCGTCGGTCCACACGCTGTCACTGGACTTGCCCACGATCACGGAAGACGCTGTCACTGCGATGGCCAGCGTCGTTGCTGATAAAAGGGAGGACGGGCTCGTGCAGTTGTGGGAGATGGTCACAATCAAGCGTGTGCCACCAGACGCACGTCATACAGCAACAACGCGTGGTCAGATCAAGCACCTTGCAACTGGAACCGCACTCAGTGTTTACTATGGCCCAGGCGGCCAATCGATATTGAAATCGAGTTGGAGGCACCTGTGGTCGCCACGCCAGTGTGGGTGGACACGACACAAGGCGTCGAGCACGTTCTGATCCCAGGCTTTGGGTTTTGCTCCATCGATATGAACGACCCCCGCAACAGCAAGTGCCCACGCACCAGTACCTCCGCCACCACTGCCGCCATACCATCATCATATGACTCCAACGCACCGCGCGTCGAGCGCCACCAAGCCCAGCCCTCACTCTCGACTCTGATACTGAACTTGAGTGAAACGAAACCACACAACGACATCCTCCAACCGCTGCTGCGTCTCTTTGGGAGAGCAGCTGCGTTGACGTCCTTGCATGTCAAGGCGCATCTCACGAATGAAGAAACTATGGATACCATCTTTTTGCACTGTCCGCTGTTGGAAAACTTGTTCATGGCGAGTCTCCAAGTGGATTCCATGGATTCGTTTGTTCGTGGGCACGAGCGAGGTGTGCCTCTGCGTTCACTGGGTCTGCCAGGCGTTCGTAATGACTCGAGCGCTTTCACTGCGTTTCTTGAGCTGCTAGCGCGTCCATCGCGGGTCCAAGAAACGCTGCAGCGGCTCAGTTTTGGCCGATACTGGCCGCGACTCCACGTCTCCGAGACACTAGACGTGCTCCATCGCGTGCTGGAAACAAATCGCACGCTTTGCTACCTCCACGTGCCTCTCATGTTCGGCAGGGGTGCTCCCGTCGCTGATTTCAATCGAGACCATCAAGGAGTTGACATCGTTCGGCCACTCGAGATCCGTACACAGTGTGCGTTCCTGAGTGTGCTGCAACAGCAAAAGCAAAAAATGCATGTGGATCGGTACCTCGCGGCAGTCATCTTGGCGTTTGCGGCACATCGAATCCCACGAATAGTTGACGTTTACGTTGACGAGCATCAACGAGTATACGATTGATACAAGGCCTTCTATACCAGATCGTCTTTCCTCTTTGTTTCATGGCTTTCAAGTTAAAAACTTTACACAAATGTGGCAGCTTTGAGTGGGCGTATTCTTCTCATTCTGTCCGCACAGCAGATGCTCTTAACCGTTAGTGTCGCACAAATCTCTGTCTGTCCAATGAGACAGAGTCTTGTCCTCGAATTTGTTGTCTTCCACTTGCTGGCAGCAACTGGAAGCCAAAAATTTGAGGACGTCGAGCAGCAACTTGCTGGTCGACTTCAACACCAAGGTACCATTCCGGGGCAAATGAGCGCTTCTCATTGATCAAAACCCCGCAACTCATTTAGGTTTCATCCAATGAGAGGCTTCTTTCTAGCAACAAGCAAACCCCAACAACCATGTTGCACAATGCAGAAAGTGACCCACTCTCGATTTCTCATTTCGCAGCACACGTGAACCCAGCATGGAGACGCCACCAGACTTACCGCCGACCCAGCAAGAGGATCCATGGGCCTTCCTGACGCCCTGGTTTGAGAAGCTACGTGGTCACGTGGACATCTGCGTTGACAACGGAAGAAGCTTTAACGAACGCCGCCCCCGCAACAACGACAGAATCTTCGGCCAACGCAACGACAGCACCAGTGCCCAGCTTGGTGGTGATCCGACTACCTGCTGGCTGGATGTGCAGTGGCGACGACCACAGCGCGGGGATGATGCCGATATCACCAGTGGGATGCAGTCCCTTGGCGAGGCGGTGATGCTGACCTGCGCGCTTGGGTCTGTCGCGTATGACGTGTGGGTGAAGCAACTGACTACGGTTGCGGCTCTTCGCGTGCCAACGGGAGTTGACATCTCTGCCAACGACTCAATGCCTCGACGTATTGAATTCGTTGCCAGTCAAGTCGTAGCGTTTGATGGATCCGCGTTGGCAGAGATTTTCCTCCACGATACATTTAGTGGAGACTTTGAGCGAGACTACTTGCGGTTCCTTCACCAATGCCGCGCATCGCATGCCCCTGTACCGACGGCGGCGCAGCTGTGCATTCCTGTGCGACTCCGCTTCTTTCAATTCTACCGCGCTTTGGAGCAAGACAACGATGGGTTGGAAGACCGAGCACTACGGCAGCTCACGATGGCGATTCGCGAGTTGCATACACAGACAGAGGCGAAGCGCCGACGCATGGAAAGAATCGACGATGATGAGCAAGTTCGACCTTTCTTTGCACTCCATTCGCTCGATATCGACATATCGGAGTACCCAGTCTGTCCAGACATTCTCCAGGCAACGCAAGATCTTTTGGCCGGTTGTACGATTCCGATCCGATCGCTTTCGCTGCCTGCGCGTCGCCATGGAGCCACAGCGATGGACATGGCGGCATTCCAGACGCAGTGGGCATCGTTGGTCTTGAGCATCGCTGGACTTGGACACGCGACCACGACGGTGGACCAACTACGACTCTATCCCATCCACACAGAAGACAGTTTGCTAGCGCTGCCGCTTTTCTCCGCACTCGTGAACACACCGACAATCCAAGCTGTACACATCAGTACCTCCGATTCGGAAGAGTATCCGGATGTGCGAGGGCAACAGAACATGTTGTGCTGGATCACGTATGCGTTACTCGGCCAAGGCGCCACCTCGTCGATCCAGACGCTGTCACTGGATATGAACACGCTCAGCTACGAAGGCGTATCTGCCATGGAAAGTGTGGTGAACGACGAGGACGACCGTCCTGATCTTGTCCGTTTGTGGGAAAAGATCACTACGCAATCGGCTGCTCTCTCCGGCGTCGCTATCGCGCCAAGAACACTGCCAGCAGGGACCTTGCTGACCGGATACTATGGCGACGACTGCCAATTTTCACGTGTGATCCGACTGCATGCGCCTGTGAATGGCATGCAAGTATGGGTGGACACCACGAGAAGTGTTGCGCATATCTTTGTCCCAGGGTACGGTTTTTGCTCCACGACACAGCTGCAACCAATCACTGATGAGGCCGCCACCACCACCGTCATGGCCACCACCACTCACGACACACCGAGAGCGAGCCCTTCGCTGTCGACGCTGGTAGTGACATTGCGTGGCGACGTCCAACAGAATTGTGTTCTGCAGATGCTCCTCCGTCTCATGGGGCCGACGCTGCGCACTCTGCGTCTTGATGCGCACCGTACAAACGAGCAAACGATCGATGCAGTGTTCAGCCAGTGCCCACAGTTGAAGACGTTCTTTGCGAAAGGCGTCATCTTGCATTCCATGGACCCGTTCATCCAAGGGTACAAAAATGGCGTCCCGCTCACATCACTCTGCCTTCAAGCCACTCAGCTGCGCACCTCACTCTTGATCCCGTTCCTGGAATTGCTCGGCGACCCGTTGTCGCCTGTGCAAATGACACTAGAGCGACTCCAATTGGGTCGCAAGTGGCCATTCTTCGAGACCCCACGGATCCTTCGCGTGTTGGACCGTGTGCTTCGAGTCAACCACGTGTTATCCTATCTTGAAGTGCCGTTGCCGCCGTCACACGGACACGAGCGTGCACGCATCACCGAAAATTGCGTGCAATTCAATCAACGCCACGGAGGCGTTCCGCTTGTGCGGCCACAGGAACAGCTCAAAAAGTATGCGTTCCTGAGTGTGCTACGACGGCTGGGTACGACCCATGACGACCTTCATGTGGACAGTTTCATCGCGCAGATCATTCTGGGGTTTGCGATGGAGCCACTGCGGCGCTCAGTGAACGTGTACTGTACCGGGACCGAGTACGACGGCTGGGCATGACCGATCACGACAACCTCTAAGTGGACAGTTTCATCAGTGCAAATCATTCCAGCGTCCTGGCTACAGTAGTAATGCCGTAGCGGGCCCGAGATGTTGGTTCAAATGCTCAGGCGACTCACTGTGACATACTACTACGTATCACCACTTTATGCTGTAGTATAGCAGTTGTTTGATTTCATTTTTTTCGATAGTTAATGGGCCCAATACGTTTTTTTGTGTGTCTGGCATGGCAACGTCAATGAACAATATATTGTATTGAGTTTTCTGTGTTATGGGATTAATAGTATGATATGCACCAATGAATACTGCATCTCCACACGTTGTCCTCCTCAGTCGAAATCACGAGTTGTTGAACCGCGCCACGCGCCGCCTGCGCAGCTCGTCTTGGGAGATATCAGGTCGCACGGTGGGTGGGTCGTGTGGTTGCTGTGTGTGCTGTGACTGGGCGTGCTGATACGCAGCGTAGCGTTGATGGACATCCGATCGTTCATTTTCTTTTTCTTCTTGGAGCCGGCGAGCCATCACTTCATCGCTCTCGTAGCTGTGTCTCGTCTCTGCTCGTGGACTCGCTGATGGTGGTGGTGGTGCTTGACGAGGCGTCGTGGGGCGAGAGAAATCACGCCAGCGGGTCAGCATAAAGTGCGCCAGAGGATCAATCAATCTCTTCTCCGAATTTGCCAACACAAAGGCATACCCTAGGCGAACACACGAGTCAACAGTCAGCATCATCATATCTACTCCCACGCGCAACAACGGAGGGTTTAGTGTACCAGCCAAAATGCCGCACACATGGCCAAGAAACGACGCGCGCGGTACGACCAACTGGATCATCACAAGCTCCAGCCACGCGGCGTACTTGGTTGGCACTTGGAAGCCGTACACACTGGAGAAGGCTGGAGAGCCGTGGTTGAGCAGAACTTTGAGTGCAAAAAGAACACCGGAGAAGCCAACGCTGCACTGCCGAAAGGAGCCAGGCAATGCGCCGGATGTATCAAGCGCAAATGCGACCGCGACCACAAGAAAATGGCTCAGTAGAAGCAGGTAGAGGATGATCAACACGAATCGAAGCCACCCGAAGCGGTGCTCCAGATGGTAGCCCTTCCACAAGAACGATATCCTATACACGCACGGATAAGAGTTCCAACTGAGATCAAGCATGCTATTAACTACATGCGTACGTACGTACATATTGTGGTATAGATGCACGTCATCGGCATGCAAGAAGGCCGACATGACCACTCGCGACAGTTCCATTTTGAAGACAACTTTGTCGGGGCATCTATACAACAAAAATGGATGAGCATTTAACCACAATCAGATGAAGACGAGCCAGCGTACGTACAGTGAGAAACGCTTGAATTGCCCTGGACTGAGCATTTTCTGGAAGTGCAAACCACACATGGTTGCTGCAAAACAACATGCGCATCCACAAGGTGAGAGCCGTTTGTTTTTTACCACTGCTGAATGGGAAAACACAATTCGCACCCATCAAAGCGAGCGTCACTGGTGGTTTGCGGTCCAATTCCTGAATCTTGCGCAAGAGCATCATCAACAGCAACACGCTCTGACCACGCGCGTTGCCATGGCGACCTGCGCCGAGACCGCGAGCTCCCAGAGCACCTCGACCTCTCCACATTTTTGCTTTTTCGCTTCAAGGTGTCACCTTGACAATACTTGATAACCGGTATAGGACCGGTATATGCGTCTTGTAACAAATCATTTGCCAGTAATAGGGTCTACTGATAGGGTCGACTGTACTGAATTAGACCCCCTCTTTCTCGGCTGCCATCGTCGTTTTCTGCTCAGATACGAAACATCTCTGGTTGGGCAATGCGTCTTCTGATCAGTCTGAGCATTACCGGTACCGAGACTAATCTGGTGACGAAGCACCGTTTAGTCACGGAAGTCTAACGAGAACAACCAACAAAGACAACAAAACCAACAAGCCGACACACCAACGTTGGCACTCCCCAACTTGCCAACAAACAAACGAATCAACATCCAACACATTTACCACAGCAGACACACAGCATACCGCCCGCTAACATGCTCACCATCCAGGCCATCATCTCGGACGTTCCGCACGAGGTCGTCGGGCTCGGGGTCGCCGCGGCGCTCATCTACGTGTCGCTGCGCTCGTTCTTCAACGTGGACCGCTCGCTGCGCCGCGCGTACCCTCTCGTGCTCGCAGGAGGCGCGTACTACCGCTACTTCAACACCAACACCAACAGCAACTTGCCTCACCATTCTCTGTTGCTGGACGCATGGCAAACCATGGCATCGCAAGTGCCACAGCTAGAAGCAGCACTGGGCGACTTGCTCATCGCTGTGTTTGCCGTCTTCGTGTTCACCACCATCGTCGATACATTGCGCAAGGCGCGCTACGTTTCCCAGAAAAACGTATTGAATTTCATCGGTGGTGCGGTGATTTCTTTTGTCCAGAAAATCCCCATCGCATCGGGTAAAGTGGCCTCGGAAATGAAGAAAATCGAAGACCAAATTGAACATTCGCTCAAAGGAGAAGAAAACCACGTGACCAAGTTACCAAAGCATTTTGCGCTTCCTCAAAAGGGCATGAAAGACGCAGAATTGGTTGCTTTGCTCACGAAACTTGCAGGCGATTCCGACAAGAAATGGCAAGACGGTATGGTCTCAGGCGCGGTGTACCATGGTGAACAGGACCACTTGGCCGTGCTCAACAAGGCCTACGAGTTGTTTTCCGTGTCGAACCCGCTCCACGCCGACTTGTGGCCCGCGGTGAACAAGTTTGAAGCCGAAGTGATCCAAATGACGGCCGATTTGATGAGTCCAAGTGGCGGCGCGCAAAGCAAAGATACCGAGGTGTGCGGCACACTGAGCTCGGGCGGCACGGAGAGTATTTTCTTGGCCACCAAGACCCACCGCGAGATGTACAAGCACAAGTACGGTATCAACAAGCCCGAGATCATTGCGTGTGTGACGGCCCACGCTGCGATTGACAAGGCCTGTGAGGTCTTGGGTATCAAGCTGATCAAAGTGCCCGTGGACCCAAAGACGCTCAAGTGCGATACAAATGCTGTGCGGTGGAATATCACGGCCAACACCATCATGATCTACAGCAGCGCACCGAATTTCCCGAATGGCATGATCGACGATATTGAGACGTTGTCCAGTATCGCGATCCAGAATGACGTCGGTCTCCACGTGGACTGCTGCCTGGGCGGGTTTATCTTGCCCTTTGCCAAGAAATTGCGGCCCGATGTGATCCCAAAATTTGATTTTGAGCTGCCTGGTGTGACCAGTATGTCGTGTGATACCCACAAGTACGGGTACGCCGCCAAGGGCACGTCGGTCGTGTTGTACAAAAACAAGGCGATCCGCCGCTTCCAGTACTTTGCGTACCCGGATTGGACCGGTGGCTTGTACGTCACGCCAACACTTGCTGGCTCCCGTCCCGGGGCGCTCAGTGCCGCCGCGTGGACGTCCATGATTCGACTCGGCTACAATGGGTTCTTGGAAAAGACCGATGCGATCCTCAAGACTGCGGATGAAATCAAAGCGGGCATCCAGAAAATTGACGGCATCAAACTCATGGGCGAGCCTGTCGCGATGGTGTTGTGCTTTGGTGGCGACGGCATCAGTATCCTCAAGGTCAGCGATGCCATGGCCAAGAAAGGGTGGAGCCTCAATGCGCTGCAGCACCCTGCGTCGGTGCATTTGTGTGTGACCGTGCGCCAAATTGGCAAGGCCAAGAAGTTTTTAACCGACTTGGAAGATGCCGTCAAGATCGTCAAGAGCGACCCAAATGGCGCGTTAGAAGGCGGAAGTGCGATTTACGGCATGGCGTCCAGTATGCCAGCAGGTCCCGTGGACGATATCTTGCGAATTTACACCGATGTCACGCTCAAAGTTTAGATTTGCTCCCCTAATAAACACATTAGATTTTTTTCATGACATTGTATTTTTTTTTTTTTTATTGTTTTACCCAAGTCAAGGCTCACTGGACCTAACTGTTCGTTCACTGGGAGACATACCTTGATTACACATTTTCATGGCGGGGCCCACGTGGGAGCTCGTCGAAGCTATGCTCGTTCATGGGCTTACTGGTTGGTGGTGAAGTGGGAGCCGGCGTGGGAGCGGGAGTGGGAGTGGGTTCGGGAGTCATCGCTGGCGGATCGGGCCGCACCTTGCGCTTGATTTGCGTTGGTGGCGCTGCGTCTCCTGGCAGCGTGGGGTTGTCCAAGTAAAAATCGGCGCAAGTGTCAAACGTTTGCTTGGTGCTTTCCGAGCGCCAGTGGAACTGAAGTGCACATTCGCCTGGGTAGAAACAAAACAAACTGCAGTCGGTTGGCTCGGGGCACGATGGGTCATAGACCGAGAGACTCACGGTCGTCGTGCCCGCGCCTGTTTGCGTGCCAAAGGACTCGATTTTTTTCAGTGTTCGCACGCTGTGGTACTTCCAATGGTGGTTCCCTTGTGCATCGTCGTTGGTCCCATAGTGAACCACGTTGATTTCCAGTGTGCCAGGCGCTCGGGCCTCTACGTTCCATGTGACTGTGATGTTGGTGTCGTACGCCAGTTTGGTCAACGGCAGCTTTGTCTCGCTTTCAGTGGGACCCATGCTGGACTCAATCTCCCGCGTTGTGCCGCGGCAGCCGTTGAATACATCGTAGGACGCATCGTGTGGGATTTTCTCCAGCGTTTCTAGCGAGCCCACGAGCGCATCTTGGTTGTTGGCTGCGGCAAAGCCAGACGTGCTCGGGATCCCACGAGGCGTTGGGAAGGTCATTTGACCGCGGCCAAGGACACCGCCCATGTTGGCGCTGAGTGCGAGCACCAGCGCAGCGGCGGCCGCTGGGCAGTAGCAACGGGTGACCTTCATAAGTACGGTGTGGTGGTAGTCGTAGCTGTTTGGGCTGGTGGTGTGCTTGTGTTGGATTTGTCGAATCGAGGAATGACCGAATGGAACAACACGAAGACCATGGCGCGACTCTGATGGAAATGCATCGAGCAATGCATGCACTTGCTCTCGGCCTTGCTGCATTGATGTGGTTATACGGCGGGCAACTCCGACGTGGTGTATCTCCCACAAGCCCGGTGCATGTATCCAAAAGCTTTTGGTTTTCCTC